>GL501519.1:2338982-2351105 GCA_000149185.1 Mayetiola destructor
GATCAATAAAAATAAATAAATTTATCGAAAGCAATGCAATTCACTGATTTGTATACGTGAATGATTTATTTTCTGTTTTTCTTTTAATTACTCTTTTGATTTTATTTGTGAATTTTATTTTCTTCAACAGTTTTGTATTAAGTAAGATGGATTCGCCTGTTCGACGCAGTGGAATACCAATTCCAAAAACAAAACCGTCACCAATGAAAAAAAATATGAGCAGAAGTAGTGATGATTTACTGTCGAATAGCATCGGACCACAAAGTTTGAATACCGAATTGGATGTATTCACATTGCTCGAAGAGAATATTGCATTGAAAGAGAATCAAGACAATTTAATAGCAAAAAATAATTTGAGTGAGTGGCATGATTGTTGAATCTTGAATACCATTTTAATGACTATTCTTAATATTCAATTTTCTCGAACGCAAATGAAGTTCTCCAGAAGAATGTACAGCTTGAACGTGAAAATGGTCGTGTAGGCCAACAGTTGAATGATTTGAAAATACAGCAAAAACAACTTAAGGATCAATTAGAACATTTGATGGATAAATTCCAGAAGGAAATTGAAGACAGTCAAACCATTCACAATATTCAGGAGCAACAAAAGAAAACCATCAAAGAGTGAGTATTCAACAAAGAAACCATTTCAAATACACATACAATATTGGGTTCGGTTGAGTTTTGAAATATTTTGTTTTATTGACAGACTCATGATAAAAGTACGTCAACAAGAGGAAAAGCACGGTGATCTTTTGAAGGCTGGAAAACAAGCAAAACATCGACTTGAAGAGCTAGCACCCGGAATACAATTAATGGAAAACAAAAATGGTAATTGATTTATTTCATACAAATAAAATTGGATCATATGATGATGCAGTGAGACACCACCTTTCAAAGTTTTTTTTTTTTTTCGTTTTCAAACACAATTAATGAAACAACGGTTCGGTTAGAAAATTGGCAGAATATTGTCACAAGCAAATCACTTAAATGTCATTCTATTTTTTGAATTTTTCAGATGATGAAAGTAAATGTGATATTGTAACGGCAGATACGGTCGAGCAATTAATCAACGAAATAAGTAAAATCAAAACCCAAATGAACACCACTGAGCTCCAATTATATGAAGCCAATGAAAAAATTGCCGAACTTATTGACAATGTATGTATTACATATATGTATTTAACTGCGTTAGCTTCCAAATGACAAACAGTACATTTTTGAGAATAATAATAATAATAATGTGAATTGTTTGTTGTTGATATCATTAACAATAGCAACAACATTTAAAAGATGAAAACGAAAGCCTCAAAGTGGAAAATTCGAATCTTACCAAAGTTGCCAAGTTAATGACAAACAGCATGAGAGAAAGCATGGATACAAGTAAACGGTGAGTGATATGAATGTCTTTAGCCTAAAAAACCATAGGCTATGGCAAAAATTTAATTTTAAAAATGAACATTACTCTTTTACTTTATTTTTAATCATTTATTTCAAACGGACTTTTTTTCTTGGTTATTTTCCATTTTTTCGTAAATTTACAACAACAGAATGGAAGGAGCATTAATTGAAATGAAGAGACGTAACAATGAATTAGTAAATGGAAACAGAGATTCAATTGATAGTCCAACATCACCAAAATTTTTCTCGGCCAACGATCAAGTGTTGCATCTGAAAGATGAATTAAAACGAAGAGAAGCAGCTCATAGTGAGCGCATCGTTGAAATGGTAGGAATCCAGCCAAATTTTCATTAATGCACACTTCCCGACCTCCCTTGTACATAGATTCAATTAAATTTAATTTTGCCTTTCGTAAAGATTTTCAATGTTGAAGCATGCAACCGTTACTAACACTCAACACTCACAGTTCTCATAGTCAATACCCAGTACCTCAGTCTTATGTCCCATTGTATTGCGTTAATATGTTTTTTAATTTTTCATAAATGAACCCTTTAACGCAATAATTTTTGTACTTTCATTCGAATGTTTAAATTTCGAAGCCTAGATTTTTATTCCGTTGTATAAGAAAAGAAAAAAACAAACAAAGATCAAAACACAAAACCTTGCAAATGATTAACTAACCTTTAAAATAAATTTGTAGTGTAAATTAATGGAAGCAACAATCGAAACTAACAATAACGACGAAATCAAAATTCTTCGCATCAAATTAGATGTAATTGAAAAAGAGCTTCAATTAGCCATTAATCGGGCTGAAAAAGCTGAAAATGAATTGGAGCAATTAAAGCAATCCATTCGAACCGATAAAATGATTGAAAATACAGAAATGGCCCATGATAAACGGTTACAGTCACAAACATCAAATATTTCAACAATGAATTGTACCAAATGTGGTCAATCGTTAAATGAATCCATTGAGTCAACTTCATCGGCTAGAGCATCAATTACATCAGTTGAGAATGAAAAACCACCCCCAATACCACCACCCATGCCAAATTTTAATATAGCTCCCATACGATGTGGCTCAAGTTTAAGCAAAAGTATCGCAGAATTCACACTGAATAACACAACAAATAGTCAAGGTTTACAACCAAAAAAACCGGCAACAGGTAGGTCAACACATTGATAGAACACCAACATACTATGAACTATGTAAATGTTGAATTGTGTATAGTTTTCCGAAATTTGATGCAAATGTTTTAAGATTTTTTTTTTTTTTTGATGAGTTGTTGTTCACTTTTTAAATTTGAATATCTGATGGTAATCGTTTCACATCCCATCCAATCGATTCAATGGTAGTTGCTATGTCTACTTTTCATTCGAATAACCATTGCCAGTATTATTATTGACACACACACACACACATGCAATATGCATCAAGAAAGAAGGAGCGCGGTATCCCATGACGACGTAAACATTTTCCATCCTCTCTATTGAATATGGTAAATTAATTCCGATGAATGAATCCATATAAATAGGCTTTTACGTTTCTCAATCATTTTTTGTCATTGCTATGTTTACAATAATATTATGATCATTATTATCATTGAAAATTATTTTCTCTATATTTGGGACTTTTGTTCATTTATGATAGGAAATTTCCGATTTCAATCATATTGAAAATTGTAAAAAAGAAGAAGAAGAAACAACTATACTGCAACCGTCAACATTCCCAATTTTTTCTGTTAATGCTTAACATTCTTATGATAGATATGGAGCAATTTATAAAATACAAATACATAAATTTGGTTCATTCTCATGACGAGTAGCAGACTGAAATCTTATGCGGGAACAAGATTTTTGAGTGGTTTTAAATTACAATCTACATCTTTGTCAACGGCGCTCAAGCAATTGTTATGGGAAAATTTTTTGCGATATGAGCTGAGCATTGGATTTGTTGAATAATTTTGATGGTTGTTCTCTTTTCAATGTAAAACCGAAGGAGATTTAAGTGTTTCAATGTTCAGTGTTCATGTTCTTGCTTCGAAATTATGTCTTCTAGTGGGGAAAAACTACCACTGATGGACAACGTTATCTTTTCAATTTGAATTGGCTCTGTGTTCGTAATTTAACCTGATGATGATTCCTCGTACTGACGATGATTTCATCGTAATGATAACAAAAAGTTTCAGTTTTCTTCTTGATTTGGCAACTGACTAAAATATTGCTAACAAAATAATGAAAACATGCTGTAACTGACCGAACATTGCCGACCAATCAATGCATGAGAAATGAAGGTCTTATATTTTACTCTGTCATCTATGAGCGGAAAATTTTATGTCATTTTTGTATTGAATCATTCGATGCTTCATCAACTGCAATTGAATTAGACAAAACGGAATTCAATTCACAGCCCATTCTATAACATTTCCGGCACTTTTTATATCGATAATCCAACTATCGTTTTGTTTTCCTTATTCTTTGAATTCTGTTATTCAAAGCCGTAGATTGAAAATTTCATTTCACAATTGAAACAAATTGAAAACTATGAACAACTGAATAGTGAATAGTGATTAGGTTAAAAATGCAGAATATGTATATACATATGAATGTGAATTCTTAAAAGACACACGTTATTTGTGTATTGATGGGCAACAATAAACACACAGTGCAAAATTTCAATTTCAATCTCAATATTCGATATTTCGAAAATTAAATAAAAGTGAATTGAAGAGTTGTGATCGTTGTTACCTTTTAGTCATAGTGAATCCATCAAATAAACACTTTGACACATGTTTGATTTGATATATAGCTCAAATAGATTCATTCGGATAATTTAGTTCCATAATGAATTTCACTTGTATTCAGCATCACCGTTTAAAATTCACTGATTAAACCTATTATTCAATTTAAATCATTTTTAAGGATCTGATTAGCAAGTTTTCAATGATTTCCTGCCCCACAGCTTTCGACATTTTGAATGCTGAGATTAACGTCACGTTTCGCAACATGCATGCATTTTATTGTATTATGGCATGGTCGATGCTCAATTTATCCATTCAAATAAAAACATTTTGTTTTCACTTTTTTCACTTTGATCAGCTTTTATTCGAAAATGTTTATTTTTTTTTTTTTACAATTTTTAATTTTCTGTTGCGTTTGATATTTAATGCACAATTACACAAACAAGACTCAATTTAGAATTTCTTATTTATCGTCATCCTGTTTCTTATTGACATAGCAAGTCAATTAATTGAATTTTCTCTCATATTTACTGTGTATGCATACAACCGAATCGATGAACCATTGAACTAGACCGGTGAGGCTTTTCATTGCTATGTTCGATCTGAGATTCTTACTTCTAAGAATGAACAGAGTCGGCCTAAATAGAAATAATCAGCTTTCTTAATGCTTGTAAAGATGCAATTATCGCGATCGTTACATATATTTTTGTATATTTTTTCAGCTATCACATTTCGAATTTTGAATAAGTAAAAGATAGACACTTAAATCACCAATGAAGAAACGTTACATGAGACCAATATTGAAACTGAAACGGGAATCATAACGAACTCTTCAATCGACGTTCCAACGTTTCAACGAGTATCCACTCGAAAATTTGCGATGTTGTTCAGAAGGCGGTTGTTATGTTAATACTTGACTATCAGCAGTCCATACAAGATTCATTAAATTTTTGCATCCTTCGACATTGGCGCTTGTGAACAATCATATCAAACGATAGAACATTGTTCGGTGTATACATTAACAAAAAAAAAAAAATACTTGCCTGAATATTATACTATAGGGCATACAGCAGCAGCTATCCATCCCATGACTCTATTTCCATGTTTTTCAATTCATTGTTGTCGATATCCACTGTGCACTTGAGCAACTTATTTTATAAAAAAATGTATACGTGTGTGTTTCTGTGTGTCTCTATAAACAGGTGCGTCCACGTCGAATATTTCTATTGCTCATTTTAAGAATTAGCAGAGGTTGATACAGGACTGAAATCGTTTTTTCATATCGAGATCAAGAATGAATTGAAATTGAAAATCGCAAAACTTCTTCTCAAAGGAGAATATCCAAATACGGCACTTTCATGCAAAATCTCAAAAAAAAACCCCCAAAACAAAAACAAACACAAACAAATTCAAATGTAAATAGCACATGGAACAAACCTTATGTTCTAAAAGTTTCCAACATCTAATAGCTTGTGTGTGCAACAAGTTGCATTCAAAATAAACAACCCTTTCTATTCACGCATGTCACTTGAATAGTGAATTGATTTTGTAAAAATAAAAATTGATTTTTGGTTTCCTCTTTAATGTTCTCTTCTTATTCGCGGTGATGGTGGTTCAGGAATTTTTTTGTTATTATCATTGATTATTTTATTTTTTTTTTTGCTGTCCACTTAGCTTATTTTTGGATAATTAAATATTCTTATTGCGTTATTAAACTGTTTACAGATGTTGAAATTCATATATATGAAATTTGTTTGCGTTTCTTAAGAATTAATAGAATTTTATTTTCTCAATCATAGTTTGTTTAACTTTCGCTGTGCAGGTATGGACGCTTTAATTCTAGAGTTAAACGCTGAACTCCGAAATGGCAGAGCTACATTAAGACGAAATAGGCGAACACCCGGCTCGAATGTGGCGCTTCAAGAAATGTTCCAAACATTAGAATTGTCAAATAAACAAAATCGTAATTCGCGTATTTTAATGGAAAGTCATATGCAATAGTTTTGTATCCGCGCTCGAACCTAGGTTCATGATATTTGACTGTATAATTCACTATACAACAATAATAAATGGTTCAACGTGTTAGTAGATAAAATTTATTTATAAATAAAAAAACATTGTTGTGAATTTTTCCACCGATTTGACAATTTCAATTTTAAAATAAATTTTATTGCAAATAAAAAAAGGACATTTTTTATTATATAGATATTTTTTAGCCACTTGAATTTAGTAGATGTCCAAATGAATAGGAATGGAGTGGTAGACTATCTACCGTAGATTATTTCTTTTAATGAAATGGGACCCCTGAAATATAAATTCTCACAATTTTTCATTATTATCTTAAATATAAGAAGAAAAAGAAAAGTCTTGCTTTAATAATAAAATAGATGTTCCATGTTCGTAATCAAAAGAAAATATATCGGCTTGAATATTGAACACATTGTTCAAAAATTTCATTTAATCCAATAAACTCAAATACATATCAAAAGTTTTTTTTTCGGAAAGTATTTCGCGAATTGGTAAAAGATGAAAATACCCGCTCTCCAATAAACGATTGAAAAAATCGCGAACCATGTCTTCATTGTCGATCAAAATTATTGGTTGTCGTTCTGGCTAATAATTCGTGAAATGGAAATATTACCTTTGACCATTGTAGATTCAAGACTTTAGACAAATCATTTGAAAATCACTTTATTTTGGTTTTTCATGTTTTCATTTATTTTTTTTATTCTTCGTACAATCGTTGCTTTTGACATTTTGCAGTCTCATCAGTTGTTTTCTTTCGAATGAATAGAAAAACATAATTCAAATTACAAGGAATTTTTTGTTTGTAAAATTATTATTCAGAAATGAAAAGTGTATAATTCTGTTTGTTTGTTTATTGTTAATTTTTTGCGGTAAGCAAAGAGAAATAGTTTCATCATAAAATTAAATGTTTTTGCATGACATGTCTAGTGACTGGTATCGGTTGGCTCATTTTAATCATCGTTTTTTTTCGGTGATGAGTCCACATAGATTTTAAGCGCACGTTCACGGCGTCGGCTAGCCCGCTCATATGAGCCAGTTCCATTGCGAGCATTTTCCTGATTCTTTATTTCTTGCCGTTCCGCCGGCGTCAATTGTTTAAGTTCCTCCGTTTTATCTCTGTTTTTATAAAGAAATATTTATGAAAATGAATTGAATTTGAACTCTTCATCCGATGAAGATGATTCATCTTTCTTTGGACAAACCTGTAGAAGAACATAGCACCATCTTGTGCACTGTTTAATGGAAAATCATTGCATGTTGTTGGATTTCCATTCCATAATAGCGATGTTTGAACATCAAGTGTGGAAATATTTTGATGCGGTGACGTTCCATTCAAAAATAAATATAATTGATTCACTTTAGCAAATTCAATGTTTTCCTCAAGTAAGCCAGACTCTTTGGCAAGGATTTCTTTTATGTTATCATTTTCTATTGAAGGAATAATCAAAAAACATATTTTGATAAGAAAACGGTTCAACTTCCCTCCCGTTGATGATACTAGTTATTGATTGGAATTCAAATTACCGAAAATTGTAACTTCCTTAAATGGTCCTAGTGTCATATCGGATGGATTCCATCTACGTATAAATATTACTAGACCTGGTTCAGCAACTGGTTCGGGTACTTTTTCATCAAGCTCTTGCACGATTATCTGTAGAACCGACTAAAATCAATTGAACGAACCTTATTCCCAATAAAGTCCTACGAATATTTCCAAAGAAAAACAAAAAAAAAGGAAAAACTACCTCAGTTATCAAGATAATGTCGTCGCCAAAGATTTGATCGTCATAGAAAATTTTTCCCGGTGCCAATCCAGACTTTTTACGCAATCGACAATAGTCAAGTTGAATTGATTGATATCGTGGATCATTCGCAATTTGAGCCAGAATTTCACGTTTTGTTTTGATAACGCTTGCACCATTACACAAAATCCAGTCGCATACAAATGTCAATGGTTCGTTTTGATCGAGATCTTTCAACAATTTCATATGATACACTTTACATTTGTATTCACCGCTACGTAATGCTCGTCCAAGTTCGATAGTTAAGCGTTCACCATCACTAAAATGGCCAATATTTAGAAATAACATTTTTGAAGTAGTTTAATTGAATTTTGTAATCGTTCATCGCAAATCAATTTCTTACCTAAATGATCGCAAATCTTCTGATAATCGTGTGCATTCGATTTCATTTTGCGTTGAACTATATCGGAAAATTTTAAAATATTCCATAGGAACTTTAATATATGGCTCTAGTACACGTTTCAAATTAACAACATTCATATGACGATGCACCAAAACTTTAAGCGTTCGTACTGGTTCTTCGGTATTGTCATCAAGGGCCGGCTCTTCATAATATGTGGCTTTAAAATAGTAATCCTTCATTTGGTCGGTATCTGAATGATCTGTATCACTGTGTACATCACCATTCATTTTGGGACTGAAAATTTAAATGTACAAATGTCCAAATTCAAACGAAATGTACACACTGAAAAAAATACGAAATAATCACAGAATACAGATAACATACAGCTGTTCATCGGCCGGTGAATTACTTGTACTCAATATTGGACTAAAATCGCCGACAAGTGTTCGATCTCCATCACTTAAACTGCTATCTTCACTGTTGCTTTCTGGTTCTAGATGATTTTGTATACATTTAAAGTCGCCAATATATTGAACGATTGGAGGTGCATTCATGACTGCATCGACAACATCGGCGCTGTCGGGCTGTCGTAAATTGGTTGTTGTTGGTCGCGCAGCATCGTAAGATGGAATCAAAAGTTTTTCCAATGTTTCTATCATATTGAATAAAATAGAAGAAAGCGAATTGATACAATGAATTAATTTGCTTAATGGCTAAGAATGACGAGGCTTTCACCAATTTTTACCTTTGTCTGTTTTTGGTAATGTAAAATACAATGAAATAATATGATTCGATCTTTCAACGATTTTTAAAAATTCCTTTGAATCCAGCGAACTCGATTTGAGTGTGGCAAATATTTTCGATTTATGGGTAATCTGTGTGTGTATGTGTGTGTGTGTGTTTGTGTGTGAGTGTGTGTGTGAGTGAGTGAGTGAGTGAAAAACATGATTCAATTAAAAACAAGAAGAAACAAAAAATGACAAAAATCCAACCAACATACATATTCATCACACAATTTGCTTTTGTCCGACAACAATGATGCAGTCAATGAATATTTTAATCCGGCCAATAAAATATCATTCACATTTGCAAATTGTTTTTTCAATTTTTGGCCAATCATTTCTTTCAGAGTTTGTATTGTAGCTGTTTTATGTACACGTATTATCGTCGGTCCATCAATATCCGATGAATTTGTATCAACTGTATAAACTCGAGTTTCAATATCACCAGGCACACATGCATCGAATTTTGAATCCTCATCACGAACTTCTAATAACAGATCGCTTGTCGATAAATCACCTAAAAGATCCTGCATTAATTCAGTTTCTTTGCCATCAAAGCTGCAAAGAATATTTTCCTCATTGCTATCATACGCAACCAATCGGCAACGTGATAATGGTACAATTGATTGTAATTTAAAGCGTCTATGTGCATTTTCCAAGGCTTCTTCGATTGTTGCATCTGAACCCATAAATACTCGAACGTTCGACATTTGTTGATTTCGTTGATCGAAATGATAAACTTTGTATTTTTGTAAATTGTAATCATTGGCGCGAATTTTTCGTTCAGTTTCCTCTTTTAATGTCGATTGTAGTTGCTGCAATTATAAAAATTAATCTAATTCGGTCTATAAATTAACAATTTAATCAGTTGAACAGTTACCTTTATGTGCTCTGGAAATGATTCGCATTTAATTGCTGCAACATTGCGCTGTGCATCAATTTGGCGATACATTAACATGTATGCATTTGTACTTGAACTGTATGAGCTTGAATAAAATGTTCTTCCACCCGGTGAACCACCAAATGACTTCTCAATATCATCTTTGCTTAGCTGATAAAAACGAATTTTAATTATTTTATATTTTTTATGTTTTGTTTGGTCCAGTTTGAAAATAGAATATCTACTTACCGGTGAAACACTTTGATCATTGAAACAAAACCATTCACCATTTTCAAATTCTTTGATATATGCATAATAATGGCCACCAGACGCACTACCCGAATGGATCATTATCGAAAATAGCTCATACACATATTGTCCCTGATCATTTGGTAGAATTGTTTTCGGTTCAGTTCCGCTGGTTACATCGATGCCCTCATCATCATCTTGTGGATCTAAGTCTAATTTATGATTCGTACTAGATGAGCTAGGCGCATTAACTTCCTCCTCCAAAATCGAACCAGAGTCGGTAGTACTACAATCGTCAAATTTAATCGCACTTTCAACACTACCGTGCTCTGAAGATGCTGCATCCGAATTGATTTGTGTCGAACATTTTGCATTAGATGTTCGAGTAAATGTATCGCTTGTTTCATTTTCTTTAATGAAACTATTTAAATTTAGCGTTTGTGGAAATGTCACTCTGTGTGTGGATCGAATAAAATGATGATTAGACATATCAAATCAACGAATTAATGGAAAAAACGAAGTTCGGATGATTTTGAAATTGCTTGGTTTTGACAAAGATGATTCAGTCAATTGTAGCAATTTCAAAATTCTCCGGTATACATTCAACACATGGAATTCCAACCAAAGATTACCTGTCATTCAATTTGATGCGCAAAAATGTTTGATAATCAAAATCGAATCGTTTCAGATGCAATGTCAATATATATGGAAATTTTGAGAATTTCAATCCTTTATGAGCGTTGCATTTTTTGTTACATGTTTCACAATGATATTGATTATTTCCATCAAGTGTTTCTGGTTCAACGAAACCTTTAAGCGCCTCTTCAATGCTACCATGCGCCGATGTGCTACCAAATGGACGAACTGGCAACGGAATATCCAAAAATGTGTCTTCACGTGACTTTTCGGTTCCGCATTCTAAACATTTAACATAATCAATCATTTTTCCTTCATACAAACGATTTATGAAATCGGCTTGTTTTGTGCCTTTGAATTTTTGTTCCAATGTATCAAACATAACACGACATAATTCTTGAATATCGTGCTGTTGCCAAGCTTCGGTTGAATCCCAACCAAAACTTCGCGTCAAGTCTGTTGTTTCAACAGATAATTTAGACGATGTTTGTAGATTAACAAACAATCGCTGTAATTGATAGGGTATATTTTTGCTGGCATCATCGTTACTATCATCATTTGTCCAATTGTATAAGGCATTCCGAAATTCTGGTGTCATATACAATGCTTGTAATAAGCTGTTTAGATAACAGGTCATCGCTTGATTAACCAATCCAACATAGCCAGCCGATGAGCGAGTTGAGGAAGCTGTTTGAAATGGATAGAAAAAGAATTTATTGTTATTCGAATGAATGGAAAACTACATTTCGAAATGTGTGAAATTTTATTACAGGGATATAGTGAGATGGATTCATTGTGACTTCGTGCTGTTGTTTCCTCAGAGCTGTAATGATATTGAATTGAAATAGTGAATACACACTGATCAGTGATCACCACGAATCAAAAAAAAAAATTTTATTTACCCATTACTAAAAAGTGGCAACGGTATCGGTGAACTAGTTTTTTCAACTGGATTTGGACTGGCCGATGCTCCTAATGCTAGCTCTTCATCTTCCATAGAATTGTACAATGCTGTATCGGCTTCAGCAACAATAGCTGATCTTCGTTGCATTTTAGAGTTGCTTGGTAGTAATTTAATCGTTGTACGCTCTTTATTCGATGAAAAATCAATGCCTATTTCAGACAATGTTTTATCTTCATCGCCCTTCAATAATGTCTAAATAAAATCGTGAATAAATGTTCAGGAGAATAGATGAAAAGGGAGTGAAAGATAGAGAGTGAGAGAGAAAGAAAGAGAAAGAGAGAAGAGAGANANANAGAG
>GL501519.1:2352474-2372856 GCA_000149185.1 Mayetiola destructor
TTTTTCCCTTTTTTAATTCGCTGTCTTTCTTTTTGTTGTATTTGAAGTGTTGTTGTAAACTTTGCCATGCATATTAACGTTTACTACTAAATGTTTCGACACTTAAAATTGATCTTGACATTCTAATTGCTCGATCAATTTTTAGTAAAATTCCTAAGCCAATGAATGAAAATACTGAAAACCAGATCAATCTCTAATGTCTATGGTTTTCAGATGAAAAAACGTTATATTGGGTCTTATTTTGTGTATATGTAAATTCATTTTCATTTATTTTCTCTAGAAATTATATCCAAGCACATTTCTTGCTTACTTTTCAATCGTTGATTTTTCAATTAATGTGACAACTACACACACACAAAATCGCTATACCGGTACACACATTTATAATGATACGAAATTTTCGTATTTGGTTTTGAATGAGCAATCCAACCGAAATGATGCCATTAAACTGATGTACGGCAAATTGAAATATTCCACCTAGGCCATTTGTTGCGTATGAATCAAAATTCGATTCATTCCATCGTTCGAATGGGATAAAATGAGAAGAGAATCATTCGAATTATTCAACGAGAAAATAAATCAGAATAGAAAAAAAAAAAAACAAAGAAAGAAAAACGATATGATTACGCAAGCGCATTCAAAAGTGACCAAAAATATCGAGAAATTCTCGCAAATTTTATGTTCTCTTTTTCATCTTTTTATCAAAGCGATTAACGTGGATCGAAGGCAATGTGAGTGAGGAAGAAAGGGAAATAACAATGCAGAAGCGATCGTTGTTTGTGTGTTTTTCGTTATTTTTTTAACAATGATTTATTTGCGCACACTTAAAATCAGATGTGTGAATCATATATGAATAAATAAAAAGCTTCATTCAATGCTGAACAGGATCTCAATAGGACGATGTTTTTGCATGTTTGGGAAAGAAAAGTGTACGGAATTTCAAATCGAATGTCATATCAATCGTGGTATGACGCTTTCGATTACAAATTTCAAAATGTACGCGAATTAATTTAATAAGTATAAAATAATAGTCCAGTGACAATATATACACTTAATTATTTATTACTACAATATATCAATGCTATTTGAAGTCATCAAAAAAAAAATCAACACACAAAACAATATTTCGAAGTAGTGACATAAAGGTGAATTTTTTTGTTCTTCTCGTTTCTGCAAAATCGTTGCAATGCTGATGGCCGAGCAGCAAAAAAGAAAACAAACAGCAACAACAATTGATTGGATATTGAATACATACGGTATGAGTGCGGGAGCGAGCCGCATTACTGTAGCAGACTGAATGTGTTTATTTTATCACACATGACAAAAATAGATGCGAATGAAATACTTTTCGATTTTCTTTTCGTTAAACGAGCATCAAATGCGTATGGTTGAATGTTACAACATTTGATTCAATTTTCGATTTAATTCAAACCTCAAACAGGGAAACTGACTGTATTCCATATCTTCTTTTCCTTTTACAACAATCTTATGATATTCTGGAACGAAAATTCGAATTTCAATTTTCTGGCCCGAACAAGAGATAAAATAATATCGAATATCGCAAACATTGCACTATACAACAGTAATGCACTTCACCAGTATTTTTCCTCCCGAAAAAGAAAATGAATGAAGAATGTATGCTCACCGTTAAACTGGGTATTCAATATTCACATGGATTTTAATTTCTTTTTTTTTTCCCTTTATTTGAGAGTTCAAAAATGGAAACTAATACACTTAACATGACCTCTGGATTGTTAAGTTCTGATATTGAAGAAAGGTAGTGGAGTGGCAATTAAAGGCTGAAAATACTGAAAACACAATATGTAAACTGTAAACAATTGTTACTTGCTGCTGGCTAATGTCAATCGTTTCATAATTTATTTGTACAATTTGAATCGATGAATTGAACAAAACGTTTCCTGTTGCTGAATGGTTGAAGTTAACATTTTTACTTGAATTTCGCGGGAGATGGAACTAAAACTTTCTCATGGGCGGAACAGAAACAGAAAATCCAATAAAATTGAAAATCCCAAAATATGATTCATCAAAACACTGTAACAACCGAAATGGATTATTTTTTATTTGTTGTTTGTTCTTATTCGGTTTGCTCTTCTGAAGTTCTTCGAATCTCATTCATTCACAATTCACATGCAAAAAACCGGTATTTGGCCGACAATCAAATTGGCTATTTTCTTATTGTCAATTTCATTATAAAAAAGATGATCAAAAAAATTAACTCACCGGATAAATTACACATGTAAAACTCTTTTTTTTTTCTTCACATCTCAAACGCCATTTTAATCTAGACAATATTGGATGTAATCGAGAAACGTCAAATTACTTAAAATCTATGTTTTCACCGCTGTTCAATGTTCAATCGACCGTTCACGACTATGCTCTTTTTTCCGTTTTTTTTCCTGTTATTGTTTGAATGATCTTCTGTTCCTTTTTCCGTTCGGCATTTGGACGTCCTTCGAATATATTCTTGTTAATGTTTGTAGTCGAGCCAAGTTAATTTGGTTCACTACAATTTGTTTACTAAATCATTTGTCAAACTAAAGTATCAAAACGTAATACTGAATTGAATACTAAACTTTGAAATTCTCATTAATCTCAAAACAGTTTCGTGTCTACACAAACATTACATCGGTTAACACTTCGAAACATTTGACAGTAAGCATTCTGTGCATCTTTTTTTTCGGAATGTCATTCAGTATATTTTCGATCAAAACAGAAACTTGTGTGCATTCAATATCATCTATTCGCGTTTCATTGATTGGTGAGAAAAAATAATAAAAAAAAAATGGATTCGGAAAGTGAGCAGAATCCTGATAAAGTACATCTTTGTCGTATTTGTGATGACATCGGGTCATATGCATTATGGGAAATGCATTTTTGTCATGAAAACAGAGATGTTCCTTTGATTGAAGCTTTCAATAATTTTTCAGTGCTGGACAATGTAAGTGATAAAGATTAACCAGTCAGTCAATAGATTCGGATGACTGGTGTCTTTCATTTTATTTTTATTTTTAATATTTTATTTTTGTCGTAGGATTTTTCGGATATACATTTGTGCGAAGCCTGTACGGAATCACTTACACAAGCCTACACATTCTATGAACGAGTAAAATCGTCTGATCTGAAAATCCAGGCTCAATTGGAACAGGCTCGCATCAAAGAAAGCCCTAAGGAAAAAAATGGCTACGAAAACATTGAATACATTATGGAATCAGAAGAAATTCAAAGCCCAAATGAAATTAAAATCGAATTGAAACAATCTAGTGTCAACAAAAAACCAAAAAGAAGTCACACGTCTGATAAGATCGATAAGCAGCCTAAAACATCAGCGAAGAAAAAAGAAAAAATTGGTCTTTATGACTCATTCAATCCACATCAAATTGGAGTAAACATCGCATTACCACATTTTATCATAACCGATAGTGCATTCGAAGACAATTCCCATGACTCAAAATCATTTGAAAATGATGACGATGAAATAACGGATCGTCTGAAAAAGTCTATAAAAACACTGACACCAACTGTTGTCATTCCGCCCGATTTGAAAGAAATCAACGATTTTTGTTTGTCACCAATCGAAATTGATGGTGATGACCATTCAATATTTAAATGTTCCCATTGCCTCAAAGCATATTCAACCCCTTATCATTTAATGGTACACATTAGAAAGTCGCACATTTGCCAGTACTGCTGGTGCGAACCATTTTCAAAAACCACTGACCTGTACGATCACGTAAAGGACACTCACAAAATTTTTGATTGTTTATTGTGCAGAAAAGAGTTTCAATCTAATGGTAATCTAAGGCAACATTTACGGAAAAATCATGGTGTCGCTTTACCTGCACATATTTCATTGTTGAGCGTCATTGGAACTGATAAAAATTAAGTAAATTTTGTTTGTAAAAATCTAGTACGGAAAATTTGTTTATATTTGTTGTTTACAATTTTGTACGAAAAATAAAATTTTAACAAATAATACAAAAAACAAAATTATATTAAAATTGAATTAAAATCAGTCTTTTGTTATCAGCATAAATTTTCTCAATCCGGAAAATTTTTGCGTCGTCGCTTGATCTGAATATTCGATGTTTCATCATTGAAAAATAATCTCGAATCGGGTATCTCGTTCGCCGAAATGAGATTATTTAGACGAGCAAAACTATATTTTGATGTTGTTGAGCACACATTTCCGTTCAATTTATCCGTTTCTGTTGAATTGATACGTTTGGTCGCATCGATTCCATCGATAATTGAATTCAAGGCACTTTTCACTCTGTGTTTTTCTTCAGCATTATCGGGTTCAACGTTCAAATGAACACTTTTCGGTTTCAAAAACTCAATCAAATATTTTATCTCATCGAAACTGGCATGATTCGAATAGCAAACATAGTAAACATTTGGATCATCTTCATTTTTTTCAAAATGCGGATCATTTACGGTGAGATTCTTCCATTTCATTGCGGTAGGTCGAATAATGCAAATTTTGTCAGCAGATATAGAGCTGCGACAAGGCAACACCCTCTTATGCCATTGATAGCCAGCCGATTCATTTGTTGAACATAAATGGATGCGTATACGACCTTCCAAATCAAGCAAATCATCGAAATGTTTATTATAATCGATTATGTATTTATATGCATCTGCGAATGTCGGATTTGTAATATGAATTTTCATATTGAGTTTTTCCGATAATGTAGTCAATAGATATTCATAACCATAGTTGGCTGGAGGACGTATTACAACATGATTATCTTTGCTTGCGTTCAACCAATCTTTAGATAATGTTTTTATTGTTTCGGTGCTTTGGCATTGTGTCGGAAAATATTTATAATCATTTGACAAGAATGTTGAATCCAAATATAAAGAATCCAATTCAGCTAGTCCATTATTGAATTTTTTCAGTTCGCTCATATCACTGATGCTTTTTGTATACAGCCTATGAATTAATAAAATCCTAATTAAGTGAAATTCAATTGTTTCAAATGTAATACCGATTTTGGATCACAGTTAACTCACCGAAAGTCACCGGTATAAAGTACATGCTTAAAATTTTGTTCAAATAAAAACATAACAGACCCGGGACAGTGACCAGCTGGGATCGCTGTTACCGAAAAACATGTAATCATATCATTTGGATCCTCTTCTTTGATGGGACTTGCGATCTGTATTGCCGTAGTTTCTAACGAGTTGAAGCGGAATTCATAGAAATAATGCATCGATTACAGAGATATTTTGGATAGATGTTTTTTTATTATTTTATTTTGGCAGGAAAAAACATTCTCAAATATCGTTTCAAGTAAGCGCTTACTTAGACCCAAGTGCTTACCTGAGACTGGGCGTTACTTGAGTAAGCCCTTGCCTGCCTTGCAAAAAAAAATCTCTGATCGATCAATATTCACTAGTTATTTATAAACGTAAATTTCAATTTTCACTCACCGCCGGTCTTTAACGGAAACACATTTGTGATCGCTGGGAATTTCTTTTTTACAATCTCCAAAGAAATTTCACTCAAGTACATTGGCCCAGGCAATTGATTTTCCGGCGTCAGATTGCTTAATCCAACCATATGATCAGCATGACAATGAGATAAAAAGAATACTCTCGATTGAAAATTTAGTTCTGTAAAACGATCGACGGATATGCCATCAATTTCCTTGATAAAACCACTAAATGTACTCATTGCTAATATCTCCTTTCTGGACGTTTAGTGAATGAGTATAACACGAGTCATACAGAATAAAAACAATTGATTGACAGTATGGATTGCTTTATTTTACATTTGGGCGCAATTGTCAATGCGAAATTACTGTAATAGTCAGTGCGATAGATGTCACTTCTGGTACGCCATTGAATGAGCACAATGTATTCAAACATTGAACAATAAAAATCGAAAAAAGAAAAAACAAAAATTCATAAACGAAAAAAGAACAAAGCAAATTCGTTCGCAAACATTTTTTATTCGTTTCAGTTTTTGATAATTATGAAAAATGTTCTCCGTCCTAACCAGTCGGGCTACATGTACTTAATTTATTCCTATTTTCAATATGATTTGAATGACCTATAAAAAATTATAAGCAAAGACTGATAGATATTGGTTCTGTTGAAAAATTTAAAATTCGAGAATATGTCCGAGATCCCTTGACAATGGTATCGACTTTCAAATATTTCATTTTCAGAAACAAAACTAAATACATCAATACTATAGAAAACATCAAACAACAAATGTCTTATGTTGGTTATAAGAGAAATTTAAAAATATGGGCGATCGAACGAACAAACGATTGATTGTTTACTATTTCGATTAATTATTTAGTTTGGATTGGCAGCACATTGCATGATAATATCAATATTGTCTTGCAATCGACGAAGTTCCTCTAAAGTGTTTTTATCGATTTTGGATACCAAATCGGGATCGACAATGCCGCCCATTGCTGGTTGAATACAAATAACACCGTCCGCTAATGGAATGTTCAAATTGGCATTGTTGCTCATCATACTGAAAATAACAAAATAAGGCCATTATAAATAAAAACGAAGAGAAAGAAGATAGAGAGAGAGAGAGAACGAGAGAGAGAGGGAGAGAGAAGCTAACAAACCTAGAGGCCACGACAGGGCTTCCTTGCAGTGAAATGACAGTTTCACCGTGTTTGGCGTAACGTAGCATGGCCATTGGTCTTACAGCATCACATTTTGGTGTTACTGGATTCATGCAACGATCGACGCTCATTGATTGAATGCGATTCGACATCGGTGTACGAAATTTGGATCGGCTCTCACGTGGATTTCGATTCATAATTTGTTGTGTGCGTGGTGCGATAACAGTTTTTGTATAACTCTGTATGACACTGCTTAATGAACGGCTACGACGCCGTGATTTTGCTTTGGCTGACTGAAATGGACCGAGTTGACGTGTTGTAGATCTGGAAATATCTGAACGAACACTATCTCCTGTAATGTAGCCTATATTAATTAGCGATGATGGATGATGATTGATGCATCCAAATTTTATTGGTTAATTGAGATGTGGTGCAATCATGAATGATTTATAAAATGTGTGTGTGTGTGTGTGTGTGCAATAATGGTTATTGTTTTTTTTTGTCAAAGAACAGAAGGAAAAATAAATTGCATTAGTTTTAAGTTGGTTACCATTACCTCAGAATAAGCAGAATAACATAAAGAATAATGAAATAGGGAAATCCAACCAACGGAAAAAATTCAAAATGACCAAAGAAAAACCATATTTACCATCATCCGTTCGCGTTGACTTTTTCGCCGATGAGATGCTAATGCTATTCAGCGTTTGATTTGTTATATTGGCCAATGCTCCATTTTTAGCATTCATATGATCTCGTACCTGTTCATACGTATTATACGATTGTTCAAATAATGTTTGTAAATATCCGAGTTTCATATCCAAAATGACTGCCGGCAATTTCGATTTAATGTTTGCAATTTGATTCAGAATTTTATCACGTCTTTGTTCTTGAGCAAATTTGAAATCCGTAAGAATGGCTTCCATTTCTATATGCAGAAAGACAAACAGACGAATAAACAAAACAAAAATTCTAAGAAAATCAAAACATTGTTCAACACTTAATTTGTGGCCAATATTTTGGCATGAATCAATTAAATCACCTCTATCTGTATCTCCCATTGCATTTATACGCAATTCATCGGCTGTACTATTTCTATTGCGTTTGTTAGCAACTTTTTTGTTAAGTTTTGTTCGCGGCATTTTTATGCTTTTTCTTTTTTAATTTCCTTCGAATTTCAACTGAATTGACCGAGACAAAAGAAAATTAATTATAATTTTTACGGCCGATTTTCAAGCAATAAAATATCGAAATTGTTATTCGGCTTCGATTTTTGAAATAAAATCAAAAAGAAAAATCAACAAAACAAATTTCTAATATGCTGCGAACCTTTTGACACTGCAACGAAGCGTATTTTTCTGTTAAAAAAATGTCTGTTTAAATGCCAGTCAAAAATGAGTCCAATATCAACGCCATCTACATCAATGCAGTCAGTTCAACGTGAAGTTGCATACATGCTGAATTATCCATTTCTGAACGCTTTTTTTTTATCTCTTCTTCCAATATGGCGACACTAGAACGTCTAATTTTATCTTTGAAATGTTTTTATTTCGAATAGAAAATTCAATATAATGCCTACGAATCCATGAATGAAAAGCCGAAAATATTTTATCCATGAAATTTAGATTTAGAATTGAAAGAACCATAATTATTGTTTTGTCGATGACATTAAATAAATGACCAGATTTCTTTGAAATCTGTTTTCCATCGTTGAGAATAATCAGGAAATCGGTTCTGGTCGTATACCGAATCGTATAGACAAGTCTCGAAGTTTCGAGAACAATATTTTTATATATAAGAGTAGCGCGAACGTCGCACGTCGACATTTATACGAAAGCAATTGAACTAACAATTTGTTATATTTCTATCTAACGTAGAGTGTGAATTTTTCTTTTAAATTTGATTTGAAAGTGAAAATCAAAGAGCTTTTCATGAATATTTGTGGATTTTCGAATATTATTTGTGAATAAATTTGGAAATCAAGTGAACATTATCAACAATCAATTAGTTAATAATTGTAATAAATATTGTAATTTTGAACAAGAATGTAAGTTTCAAACATAAGAATAATTACGACTTAGAAAATTGAGGAAAATGTTGGGCTTGTGATGCTGTGGCAATTATTGTATTGTTAGTTTTTTTTCTGTGTTTTTTCTTTTTTCAAATAATCATTGTATTTGGAGAGCCAAACTGATGCAAAATTCATTTCAAACAGAACAAAATCAATCAATAATTCATGGAAAATATTGCCTTGCTAATACCATACTTGTCTGTGCGAATTCAGTCCAACATAGATTCAATACACTGTTTTTACTCCGTTTTTAGTTTTCGTTTTAGTTTTTTTCTGTCTTCTGTTGCGTTCAATGTTTTCAAGAAATATCAACTTGTAATGCAAATTATGAATTTGTGATGTCATTCGATTCGTAGAAGGTTCGAAAATTGAGATTTATAGAACGAATTTATGCGTGATTCGTATTACCGATTCTATAATTCAATATTCGAATTGTTTTGGGTTAGTTTTTGTACATTGAATTTGATGCTCGTGCATCAAATTTTACTAGTAGGCATAGTTTTTGTGTAGGTCAAATGGTCATACATCATACATATATGTCGTTCTTGATCCGATAGTTCGGTACAATAATGTTCGAGCACTTTCAAATAGAGGGCCAACCCTGTTGAATCATAATCCATAAATGATCATATGACAGCGTAACTGAGTTTTTACAATTTTTTTCTGTTTTCTTTTTCGAAATTTACAGACAAATAAAGTCAAAACAAAACAAAGCAAAACAAACAAAAAATGGGTAAAGATTTCTATAAAATTCTTGGCATTCAAAAGGGTGCCAATGATGATGAGATCAAAAAATCTTATCGAAAACTTGCACTTAAATACCATCCCGACAAAAATAAGTCAGCAGGAGCAGAAGCACGTTTCAAAGAAATAGCTGAAGCATATGAAGTGTTATCCGATAAGAAAAAACGCGACATTTACGATCAATATGGGGAAGAAGGTTTGCATGGTGGAATACCAAATACAGGCGGTTCAGAAACTGGACAAAACTTTACATATGAATTTCATGGTGATCCACGGGCTACATTCGCACAGGTAAACATATTTTTTAATCCACTAACAAAGCAGCCATTCAAATTTATTATTCAATTTGTGGATACATTAAAACTAAAACAATTTTGTTTTTTTTTCTTCATTCAATTGTTTAGTTCTTTGGCAGCTCCGATCCATTTGGAATATTCTTTTCAAACAGTGGCGATCCAAATCGAATGTTTGAGCAAAACATATTCACTGGCATGGATGACGATCATGGTGATGGCTATTCACAAATGAATGGAATGTTTGGCGGCCAACGACAAGGTGGTCCTGGTAATGCATTCCGTTCACAATCATTCAATGTGCACAATCAATCACCAAATCGTAAACGTGGCCAACAAGATCCACCAATTGAACATGATTTATATGTTAGCTTAGAGGACATTGATAAAGGTTGCACAAAAAAAATGAAAATCTCACGTATGGTAATGCAACAAGATGGTACGGCACGTAAAGAAGAAAAGGTGCTAAATATTACAGTAAAACCAGGCTGGAAAGCTGGCACCAAAATTACATTTCAACGTGAAGGTGATGTTATGCCTGGCAAAATACCGGCTGATATTGTATTTATAATACGTGACAAACCACATCCAATATTCAAACGTGAAGCGAGCGACATACGATATACGGCTAAAATAACATTAAAGCAAGCCTTATGCGGTGTAACAGTTCAGGTGCCAACACTATCTGGCGAAAAAATTACATTAAATACAGCTAACGAAGTCATTAAACCGAACACAGTGAAACGAATCCAGGGTAAAGGGCTGCCATTCCCCAAGGAACCATCACGAAAGGGAGATCTTTTGGTGGCATTTGAAATTCAATTTCCAGAACGATTGTCACAGTCAGCCAAAGATATCATAGCGGATTTATTTCCAAATTAATGAAGAATCAATGGTGAAAAGCGTCTAACGACATCGATTTAATGCCTGTTTAACTTCATTATACAATGAACACTTTTATTACCTACCCAAAGAGGATCCTTAGTTAACATCTATTTATATGAAATTGAAAATCATACGATACACTTTTCGATTATTATCATTTCTGTTTTCTTTATCATTCATTTTTTATTAAACATCAGCGATAATTTTAAACGAGAGATTTTTTTTAGTGAACAATAATAATAATGGTTCCATTTTTGCATCAGATTCAGCAGAAATGTGTAGTATTTATCAGAAATGTTGGTCTCAAATTTGTTTTTCTGTCGTTAAAAAACCCCCTTTTGCTATTTCATTTCATTTCATTTCAAATAAAATTCCATTTAAATCGAATTTGCATATTGCAACGAACATCGCGTCAGAAACTGACGATGGGAGAGAGGAATTCAGTGCATTCAGAATTTTCAATTCAAAACCACGTTTCATCCATTAAATTGTTGTGTCTCTTTGGAATATTAAGCGTTTTGGAACCGGCTTAATTTCACTCGCAAATTTGAATAAAATTCGCCAAACTGAATGATAAAGAAAAATGTGTCAGAGCCCAAAAAGGGAGCAGCTTAATCACTTAACAAATAATAATAATAATAAACACGAAAAAAACATCATAAATTGATGAACGAACATCGCAGAGTACGACAAGAATGCAGCCAATACATCAATATACATGGCTGTTTTTTGTGATATGTATGTTTGTTGTTATGAGAACAAAAAAAAAAAAAAAGAAAAAGAAGAAAAGAAAATAAAAAAATGAAAATTGTATAATTGTGAAATCTGTTCATCATCAATAATAAAAAGATGGAAAAGTGTACGTTTTAGTATACTCTTAATAAAAATTTAAAAATTTGAAAGAAAGAATGGCTTTGTTTTGCTTCATTTTGTATCGATTTGTTTCTGGACGTTTCCATTGCTTTCTGCTACATTATCGAGTCTTTTCAATGTCAACGCCATTCGAGTTAATAATTCTTATTATTATTAATATTCGTTGTTGTTGTTATTGTTGTTGCTGTTGTCGCTCTAGCTGTTTTCATTTAATTAAAAAAGGCTTCCCATACCAGTATACCAGATAAAAGAGCGTGCATGAAAAGTGCTCTTATCAAAATTGTTATGATTTTGTCTTCTTTTTTATAGGGTAAATATGAGAACAGCGTTGAAGCGTTGTTAATTATAATTTAATGAGGGCCATACAATCAAATGGATTGATCCGTGCATATAGCGAATGTATTGATACATGTTGCAAACAGTGCATTCAAACTTTACATGATCCGAATTTGTGATTTAAAAATAAAAGCAATTGAAAAAGTCTCATTCAAGATTGTTCTACAAATAAACAACAGATACAGAATTCGCTCGAAAACGTCATGTATCATGAATGTCATGCCGCCTATCTATGTTTTTCTGAATTACGGAATGCGCCATATTGGAATTCGACAATAATTAATGTGTGTTTTTTTTTACCTTTCTATACTGTGATACAGTGTACAACAGAGACGGAAAGAGTTAAATTTTGTTTGCCATCGAAAATTCAATAACAAATAGTGAAAAGTTTTTCATATTATTATCGTTTGTCTGGTGCATTATTCTCATTTTGTTTTCAATTTGAGAGCCAAAATTGATGAATCAAAAAAATCTCATGAAGTGGAACGATAAGCGATAAAAATAAAGAATTAACATCATAATTTTGTTCATTAAATGAAATTCCAAATTCCAAGGCAGCAAAAGAAGAAAAAACGTTTAATTAGGACACAAAGGAAATTTTTTTTATTTAGTAAGCGTTAGTTTATCTATAGAAAGCACTTTAATCAAAATGCAGACCAATTTAGATATATCGAAAGCATTGCAACAAATCGAAGCAATTAAAAAGGCTGTCGATGAATCGGATAATCCGAAAATTCAAATGAATACAGCTGATAGTTTGAAAACAATTTTGGATATTTTACAAGATCCAATATTTCGAAGTATTATTCAAATTGAAGATTCGGCAGCTGAACTAAATTCTCAAATCGTTCAACATCCATCAATAATACCAAGCGATTTTGATATAAGTTTATCAGGCGATTTGATTATAAATGTGCCATCAACGATGGATATGTATGGTGGTGATTATATTGATGAGCAACGAGTACCATCGGCTCAATTATCACCACGTAGTCCAAATAGTCCAACGGTTTTGGGTAAATTGGATTACAATCAGCATGCATCTGATTTGAGTCGAATGGATGACGAACGTCCCCAATCGGCAGGCAATAATGATACAGGAACTTTTCCATCGGAACTATCATCAGAATGTGTTCAAATTCAGTCATTGGAATTGGTTAACGATGGAACTGGTTTGGGATTTGGTATTATTGGTGCACGCACATCGGGCACCATTGTAAAAACAATTAAACCAGATGGTGTCGCCGATCGAGATGGGCGTCTAATGAGCGGTGATCACATTTTGCAAATTGGTAATGTTAATTTACAAGGAATGAATTCGGAAGATGTGGCGAATGTATTGCGTCGATCTGGTACGCACGTTCGTTTAGTGGTCGCACGACCAACTGATCCACTTAATGTCAATCAAGAAATGGAATCAACTGCTATTGTTCCATCTAGGTAAAAACATAGACAAATTGTGTCCACTGGACACTGTCCAGGCTCTCATCGAATACTAATACTTTTTTCTTCATCGGTTTTTTTTGCTCTCATTTTTAGATTGTTGTCAGATCGCAATAATTTAGAAAGGTATTTAATTGATGCAGGCTATGCCGATATTATTGGCATTTCATCTCCTCAAACAACGCCAACGCCAACACCAACACCGACAACCAATGATAAATTTGTATTTGGTGATGACGACGATATTGCCAATCGACCCAAAATTGCATTGCCAATCGAATTGGATTTGCCGGAGACTGAACGTTTTGTTGTCGAATTGAAGAAGGATTCGAATGGATTAGGTATTACAATAGCCGGCTATGTGTGCGAAAAAGAAGAATTATCTGGAATATTTGTGAAGAGTGTATCGGCTGGCAGTGCGGCCGATCTAAGTGGTAAAATTCAAGTAAATGATCGAATCATTGAAGTTGATAATCAATCATTGCAAGGGTTCTCCAATCATCAAGCGGTTGAGGTGTTAAAAAAGAGTGGAACCGTTGTTTCATTGCGCTTAGAAAGATATTTACGTGGACCAAAATATGAACAATTACAACAAGCGATTGCTGCTAATGAAATGAAACCTACAACTCCTGGCTGTAGCAGTACGATTTTCCCATCGATTCGATCACAAAGTTCATCAACACAAAACATTGGTACCGTTGATTTAGTGAGACATCCATCACATAGTGGTAGCAGCTATACTGAAGCGGCTACAGTAAAATTAACTGATAGTCTATTATCGACAGCAGCAAAAGAAGCAATTGATCCTTTGTCGAATCAATCAAGAAAATTGATCAATGCTCGTGATTCGATCGAGACTAAAATTCACAATGAGATCATTAGTACTGAAACACCTGCCGACGATACAATCCGCGAAAATGATCAAAGTACACCCGAATTTAACCCAACTGTCGCAGGAACGACGGAAAAATCAAAATATTGGGTTGAATCTGTCTTGACAAAAGACATGGAAAATACGATTATCAATAAATGGCGAATTGTACTCGGAACGTCATCCAATATTATTGTAGCACAGATTCGGAAGTTTTCGGCATCAAGCGGCTTGGGAATTTCTTTAGAAGGAACTGTTGATGTTGAAGGTGGTCGCGAAGTTAGACCACATCATTATATTCGTTCTATTTTGCCAGAAGGTCCAGTTGGACAAAATGGTTTATTACGTTCTGGTGATGAGCTTCTTGGTGAGCATCAATTCATCAATTATATTATTAAAATTGCTAAAATTCAATAAGAAAATTTATTTAATCATTATCTTTTATTATTAAAACAGAGGTGAATGGTCAACGTCTTTTGGGTATGAATCATTTAGAAGTGGTATCGATACTAAAAGAACTTCCACAAGATGTTCGTATGGTTTGTGCACGCATCGACGAAGAAGAGGAGCCATTAACTGAAGAAAATATTAGAAAAAATTTAAATTTCGAACTCAACAATTCACAAAATGCTGGTGATTTAATTCCAACTTCTGATCGTCTTGTTAAAGCCAAATCAGATGGCAGCCTAGCAACGAGTGGAGGTGGTGGCGATGAATCATTTTCGAAATTAAAGTCAAGGTAAATTTAAATGAGTAAAAATAAATTCGAAATTTCTTAATTTATATCCAATTGTGAATTGGTTAGATCGCTTGAGCCATTGACTGGACTAGCTGTTTGGAGCTCTGAACCGCAAATTATTGAGCTTATCAAAGGAGAACGTGGCTTAGGATTTTCTATTTTGGATTATCAGGTAATTGTACATAAAATACTGAAAAATAAGAAGCAAAATGAAGCAATTTTTGATATTTATTTGGGTTCGATTTTATGCAGGATCCACTCGATGCAAATGATACGCTTATTGTAATTCGCTCGCTTGTACCTGGTGGCGTTGCACAATTGGATGGACGCTTAATACCCGGCGATCGTTTGTTATTTGTCAATGATACAAATTTGGCAAATTCATCGTTAGATCAAGCTGTACAAGCATTGAAAGGTGCTCCAAAGGGTGTTGTAAGAATTGGCGTTGCTAAGCCATTGCCAATGTCTAATCAATCCGTAGAAAATATTAGTTCCGACGCTGATATTAACGCAATTTCCATTGGAAGAATGAAATAATATTTGGTTTTGCCTAAAAATGATTTTGAGGCATTCATCGAACTTTACAAAAATCTTGATCGAATTCTTCGTTTTATTGAAATTGTTTCATCCAAATGAATGTGACAATTATTTTCATTCCACCGATTGTATTTCGGTTTCCTTTCAGCAGAACAAAAAGTAAAACAGTAAACAGTATTCTCCATGCTCCGATATTAATAATAATAATGATCGTGTTTGAATTTTTCCTTCATCATTTTGTATGTTATTATTTTCCGATCAAAAAGGCTTCAAAATCAAGTTAAAGGTTCACACATTCCCATTTATGCACATCGCACATTCAAAAGGTTTTGTTCATTATCCGAAAATGCAACAATTAATTCTAAAGAAAATCAATTTTCGTTAAAATTTCCACATAAAAGAATTCCACTCTTCCTATATTAATTTTAACTATTAGCAATTCATGGCCTATGCACACTGCACTGAAAAGGTTAGATTGTCTGTTTATTTAGTTAACAATTGAGCCATCTTCATGACTATAGCTACATAATAATATGAACTGACTTACTATGTAGCTCAGGTTTTTTTTCCATTTCGTCCCTTCAAAGTTCAGCTCATTTCTGTGAGCGATGGTAGCAAGTGCAAAATTCGGCAAAAAGGACAAAACTACTACGAAACAATAGTTTTCGGCATTGAACAAATTTCATTTCCAATTAATGGTTTCTTTAATTGTTTTTTCGATGACTCGTACTTGCGCAAAGCCATACATCTGATAATATATTGAATGACAAGAACGTCTCACTCATTCGATTTATTTGTTGCAGTAATACAGATGCGATACCCTAGTTGTAGAGCTGAGAGTGAAAGTGACCAAGAAAACGTTAAGAGTAAAAGTGTCCAAAGATAGTGCAATTTGACATCTAAATTCATGTAAATTTGAATGAAAAATGGACACATTTATCCTTAACGTTTTCTTGGTCACTTTCACTCTGAGCCCTACAGTTAATGTGCTAAATCGAAAAAGTGATTGAAGAAAATTGCATATTTCGGTGTAGCATTGGAATCTAAGACACAGAGATGGCATTGAAACGAGAGCATAAAAAATAGTTTAACATTGGATACGAATGGGCCCATGTACTTTGTCATGGTGTGTTTTCTCAACACACTTTTATATATAATATATTTAGATTATGATTTAGAAAAATTATCAATTGAAAGTTATAATTAGTATTATTATTTACAAGAAAACTATGTAGCAAAATCCTCCCTATATCCTTCGGATTATATTTCAGATTTACAGATATTTCATGTTGTCGTAGTGTACTGGTTGGCACAAACCACAATACCCGAAGGCCCGATCCTGTGCTTAGTTCATAGTTAAAATTAACGACTTATAAAACATTAGTGTTTTTGTTCTTTTGAATTGAACATATTGGAATTGAACTGAATGAAATCAAATTAATCTTAATATGTATCGGACACGACGGAATCGTTGTCGTCTTGAAACTTTCGGTGTTGTACGCAAATAATTGTGTGAAACTTGACGTCCGGCAATCAAATCCAATCTTTTTGATAAGATTGCACGCGATGCATTGTAATCACGATTTCCCTTCATTGGGCTGTGATTTTGATGGCTTTGTCGAAGCAGTTGATTTGGTTTGCATGTATAAGTGTGGATTTTGTATGCGTCGGGTTTCTGTTTCAAATAATTTTTGTGTGCGTTGATTTGCCAAACAGCTGCTGCTGGAGCCAATATCCGATCGATTGGAACACCATCAACACACAATTCATTCCTGCACATTCAACGAAACGAAAAATGAAAAAAGAAAACAAAACGAAACATAAACATAAACATTCGAACCTCTATAAAAATGTTAATTAATGATAATATTTGGAACAAAAACAAAACAATCACAAACATTGTTTGTAAGCATATCCCTTTTGTTCAAGGTATTGAAACAATTAAATGAAAGATTTCTCAATCAATTCGCGAATGCGTTTTATGTTACTAAATTGAATTAATTTTTGGCTATTTTTCTACTTCAAATCATACGAAAACAATGAAATTGATTAATTTATCTGAACTTAGCGGCTTTCTCCAATCATTCTTAGTGAACAAAAATTGCACAATTCATCGATGACAATTACGGTTGAACCAAGTTGATGTAAACAAAGCCGCAACAATCTTATCGGTTTTCGAGTACCGCTAATGGGAGAGTTCGCTTTCCAGGTCTAATTTCCGGTGAAAATTAATGCTTCATTCCATCTAAGATTCTCCGCTGAATAGCCAATGATTGATTTTGCAACTGCATACATTGCTTCCAGCCTTTGTTGATGAGCATCAAATTTCAATTGGATGACTTTCGGGTGATGATAAGCCTTGATATGAACAATAAGAAACATACAATATTTTTATTCATGAATTTCAATAATGAAATCTTTTTACATACCGTCCAACCCCAATCGCACATATTTAATTTGTGTTGAGATATTATTACTTGGTCGGTATTTTTCTTCTTGCTCTTGGTAATTGAATACCTGCATCTCTTACCAATTCCATGAATTCAGCATCAGCCACTCGATTTCTTGTTTTTGCTTCTTCGCGTGATGAAACATCGTTTCATCGTTTCGTTGTTTTTTTATTGGTTAAGATTTGTATTCCGAATTGCCAATGAATTGATCGTGTCGATATTTCGATTCGACACAACAAGCAATAGAATTGGAATAAATAATCGCATTAAAATTGAGTCACCGTAAATGTCGGCATAGTCAATTTTAGTTCTTATCAAGCTAAATAATAAGAAAATAAGTTTTTGTTTTCGTCTGATGAATCATCTAACAGCATGCAAAATAAATCTTCATAAATACAACGATTGCATTTTCAATTTATCTAAAATTCATTTTCAATTAACGTTCCGAATTCATGGACTTGAGGCAATGATTGACAAGCAGCTTTTTTAGATTAAAAGAAAGGGAGGGTTCAAACCGAAAAAAATATCCCGAATCGTCACCAGATCGATTGAACGGTTTTTGCAACTGAGAAGCCAGTATATGGCTTTGATGTTAATATTTGTAATTAATATTTGTCCAGACTACTTTATCCCTGAATAAATTAATATTTTATTTTCTCTGAATATCTAAGGAGTCGGAATTGATTGAATGAATATGAAACAAACTTGTACGGAAATTGATTATATTTTTTACTTTTGTGGTTTTTTCTATATTATTTTTTTTTAAATAAATTTGTTTAGCATTTGAATTAAGAGAATTCATTCCTTGTGAACGAACCTTAACTGAGTGTCAACAATCAACAATTAGCATCTGTCATATTTCACATTTGAAATTTGACGTTTAAGTGTTTTTTTATGAATCCTAATAATACGTAAATAAAAAAACGCTATTTTTTGTTACAAATTTGATATTAAAATAAATAAAATGTATTGCCCACATCGAAATCATTTTTGTTATGTTTGCGGCTTATTTACATCTAAAAACCATTCGCGAAATATTACAAAATCTCTTGTGAAAGGTTTTGAAAAATATTTTGATATGGCTTATGTGCCCAATTTATGGTATACGCCACAAGTAGTATGTGATTATTGTTACCGCACATTAAATGCATTTAAAGACAAAAATGATCGGAAAAAACATCCTATGAAATATATTTTGCCGATTACTTGGTTGCCCCGCAGTGAACATTCCGAAATTTCGTGTTATTTTTGTGAAACATACAAGCATATATCGGGTTATACATATGATAAACGTGAGCTTATTGCATATGCTGATGTTGAATCGGTCATTCCTGCACGATTAAGATCTGAGGAATATCCACTGGCACCAGGAGAAATTGAAGAAAGTGAAGAGCAGATAGTTGGCATTGAATCGGTAGATATGGAACATACAAACCAAAATGCTACACATTTTATTACTAATGCAGAATTTAATGACCTTGTACGCGATGCGAATATTTCACAAAGAAGTGCAGTGATATGGGCGACGCGCTTAAAACAATGGAATTTAGTTGCAAATGATTTCAAAATCCCTGGTGCACGTAAACGTAAGGCAAATGCTGAAAAGGGTGTGAATATTAGAGGAGAGCAAGGACCACGTTGACAACGGTCGACCATTAGGTCGAAGGCAATAGCATTGGGGAAATGATGGTAGGTGTGATAAACAATTTTGAAAAATGGATAGAGAACAATGAATGAACTGATGTTTGTTTTGGTTTTTAATGAATAGGTTGCTATTTGCTGCTCGAAGGATTAGTCTATGATATGAATAGTTGATGCTTTTGAATGATAAAAATACGGAACAATAACAGCGGAGCTTGGATTTGTGTTCCGCACCTTTCAACATAACTGCACTTTTGGTGTAATTAGGTTGGCGAGTAATGGAAAATGAAGAGACAGTTTTTGATTGACTATTATTGGATTTTGAAGTCGATTTCAAAGATTCTTTTTCCGTTAAAAAATCTTCAAAAAGTTTGATTAAAGTTTAAAACGAATTGAACAGAAATGCATTCTTAATTAATAGGGTCGCTCATTGTATTTGGACAACGTTAAAATAATATGGTACGTGAGGAAAGTTACTATAATTATAATAGAAAACAATTGAGATACATATTATATTTAAATAAAAGAAAAATAATTCAATTCGAAAATCCAAATCATTTTTGTTTCATTCATTCAATGCAAAGCGAGAGTGTTCATTACAACTTTATCTTCAACTGTTCATAATTGTTTGTCTGTACCACACCTACAGATTTATTATCAGAATGGAGTACAAATAAAAATTATTTCTAAAATTTATTTTATGGGAGACATGGAAACATCTTACACGTATGATGAAACAATGGAAATTTGAAAGTTGAGCCCATTATTTGATGTTTTTGAATCATCTATCGTACAGTATTGGCTAAGACACATCTTTAAGTATACAATATTTATATACACACAGAATTCAATGTAGCAGATTCACTGAATATTTTGTTAGGAAATGTC
>GL501519.1:2374780-2394154 GCA_000149185.1 Mayetiola destructor
ATCTGATACAGTGATTTGTGTGTGTAATATTTGAATAAACAATATAAAATGTTGCATGTGAACATGAACAGTGGAACTGTGAACAATCGAATGGATTAGGTTCCTTAGTCTTCGTTATGTATTGTTCGATGGTTTGTCAATTTGTTTAGAGATGCATGGAAATGAATGAATCATTCAATTGACAATATGGGTACATCCATCTTGTTATAATATACATATATTTCCAATAAATTTTATCATTTTAATAAAAATAAAGCAATATTTTTTGAGTAGCATTTGAGCAACCTCATCACATAATGGAAATCGATAATGCATCAATGAGATATGAAATAGGAGCCAATGCTGAATTCTTTTGACCTATTAATGGATTGTTTTACTTCCATATTCGATGTTATTATCGATTCGATCATTTTGTAATTAGAATGCCATTATTTTATGTTCATTCTAGATACTTTACGCTTAAACATCGTGCACACTATTATTATTATAATGATTTTTCTCTTTTTCTTTGTCTGTGTGTTTATGTGTTAAATAGTTTAGGTTCTTTGAATTAGGCTTTTTATTTAAATCTGTTAGTTAATTGTTTTTTATTTCTTAGTCCCCGAATTATTTGATTGTTCAGTATTGGTTGGATTTTGTTCGTATTGATGCTGCTGTTGTGGCTCTAGAATAACCGTTCCCTTTTCAATTGGTGACGGATCATCAAAAAATAATGGATTTTTTACTTCCATATCACCAGTCTGCATGATTGAAATTATCCAAAAGTTAAAATCAATTTAAAATTTGGAATTTATTTCAATATATGAACTTACTGGTGCCAGGCCTGGGCATTCATACACCGTATAATCGCCCTCTTCATTTTCCTCATCCGTTTCAATGTCGGATAATGAACCATTTTGATCGCTATTATTTTGATTTTCCATCGAAATAATTTGCTGTTTTTGATGTTGATAGTGATACATTTGAGCGCTTTGAGCTAATCGTCGGTCTCCCGAAGATGGTGATATATCTTTATTAGGACCTGAAACAATTTTTTCCCAAATCAGATTAATCGAAAAAATGCCTATTTATTTGTCGTATTTACCTGTGATACCGTATGCTGGATAATCAACGTCGGCCGCAGCTTTGGCCTTCTTTTGTAATCTGTGTATGCAAAAAAAAAAAAAAAAACAGTCAATAAGTTAACTAAACAATTGAAATTTTTCTACGACACTCACGTGTACCACCCAATACCAATTGCCAATAGTCCTACAGTAAATGCTGCACTAACACCAGCTATAACGGCAATCACCCATGCTGAATTCAAATAGACTGGCTTCTTATCAACATCATTTTGTGGATGCGGTAATGAATTCATATTATTAACAATTGCATGCCCTTGCCCCATTTGATCTAAATATTCAAGTAATCTTTGTAAATCATCACGGGACGGGATGTCTATCGATTGAGATTTTTCATAAGAATTGTCATTGTCATTATATATTTTTTCTTCAAATGGAATAACATTTGGATTGACATTCATGGGCGCTTTTACTTTATAAGATGGAATGCCATCACTTGAAAGCCCTACAGGTGGTTCGTTATCAATATTTAATGCTTCTTGGTATGTTGGCAATGGATCTGTTTTGACTTTAATTTCATTTTCATTCAATTCTTCATAATATTTTGGATTCCCTGGGCCAACAGCGAACGGAGTTTCATCATCATTTGACCAAGATGGATATTGAATTGGTAATTTGTATGTGAATGCTGGATCAGATATTTCATCATCACTGATTTTCGAAAGATGTTTTTGTTGCTCTTGAAATCGACGTCGGGCCTGCTCCAAGCTTTTCAGTTCTTTTAATAGATTATAAGTTTGTGGTATGGAAGGAGGTGCTTTTCTAAGGCCTAATGATTAAACATAATAAAATAAATCAATCAACATTTTTTGGGTGAAACTTTTATCTTAAATTTTTATTTTGTTTCTCAGTTCTCAATGTGTTCATATCAATGGAAAATTGACTAATTGATTGTGTCAAAACATATGCCATCGAGTGATGAACGAAATTTGAAGCGTATTTTGACCAAAAAAAAAAATAAAAATATTTTTTAAGAGTTTAAAATTCAAAGGAGAAAAAAAATTCGCATCTCTATAAATTTCCGAGTGATTACATGCTCGTTTAATTTTTTTTTTTTAATTCAAACCAAAACAGGAAATTTGTTAGTGAAAAATGAATAAATGAACGGTGCACTGTGATAACACTTACCTGGATAATAGTCATGTTCATTAAGCGCAAAACTTGCATTAATTAAAGCTAGAATTAGGACAGCAATGAGGCCGTTTGAACTATACATTTCAATTGTTGATAGTAGCTATTTAATGAACCATATGGAATGAACATTTGCAATGTCACAAATACTGACGAATATAAATTCGATTGAATTCTTTAAATCAAAGAATTTTTCCTGATTTTTTCTGATTTTTTATTTTGGCTAATTCAATCTGTTTTCTTTTTATTTTTCTGGTTTAAATTCAAGTGAACATGATGTAACTGGTGTTTTCCGCTTGCACGTTCCTTTTTAATCGCCAATGCATAGTTTACGTATGGATAGGAAAAATCGATATTTGAAGCGCACTACACACTAAAAATATGTTTGGTGCACAGCAGATAGCTGTTTACAGACTGTATTGACGTTTCGGATACAAAATTGGCTGTACCAAAAAAAACTATTATTATTTTTTTTTTTCGTTCTTTCTTCCTATTTTTCAATCAATCAAAACGTTTAATTCTCACAGTTTTCCCAATTGATTTTTGAACATTTTTTTAAAATAAAAACCAAGAAACAGCAATTCGTTTCGTTTCGTTTTATTGTTGATTATTTAGTTATAAAATATCTTTCATATTGTACAACTGCCGTTTTGCAAATATACTGAATCTTCTGGCACACAAAACGCTCAACTCAAGCGTTCTATTTTCCAAATCGCACTACCCGATCCAACTAATTTTCCAAGCAAGCTGACAAACAAAACCTACCCACATATTATTTTGCTTGTGTACTGTACACCGTACAGTGTATAGCACACCATACAGCCCATCAAATAGATTTGCTTAAAGTATTTGTCCATGTACCGCCAAACATATTGTGCAATCGTAAAAATTTCGTTGTTGAACTTATTTTAACTCCAGCTTTCTCTGTTCACAGTTCACAGGCAGAACCTGTGTACGGTTTATTCGTCTATTTTGCTGTATAATTCTTATCATTGTGCATGAATGTGGTTGTTGCTGTTTTTTTTTGAATGCCGAGCATATTATTGTAACAGTGAAATGATAATAAATTATTCTGTTTCAATCGCATAGCACAATACAATTTTGAACTTCGCTGAAATTCAATTCACAACGATTATTATGTTTTGAATCATGTACTTATGTCATTTCAAAATTTAGTCATTTAAATCATAGTTCTGCGCTGGAATCTATGAATGACCGATGCATGCGTAACCGGATGAACTGAAAAACTATTTATGTATATACATGTATACAATCTGAAAGACGTGAAATGAAATACGTGAGCCCATGTTTCATCTACAACATCGGAATGCTGAATTATTGATATGGCTAGAATAGACAGTGAAATGAAGCTCATGCCAAAATTCAAAATTGATCGACCGTTTAAGCTCCTGTTGGATTTCAAAGTTTATTACACATATACTGAATATCACAGATCAAATGAGACAAAGCTGTTTCAATCGTCAAAATAAATCTTCACTTTTCGTGTCGTTTCTTTTTTTAACTCTCTGAAAATGCTTAATTAATTTAAATCTGTTGGATATCGCTAATAGAACCTGATAATCGACGAAAATTACCTGAAATAACATGCGTTGCGTGGGCTCACTTTTTCCGATGAATTTCAATGCATTTAAAGTGACTGGATGTGGCATAGCCGATAGGTAATCGTTTGAATGTCAGCTATGCCGACATCTTGCCAATTCGATGCATAATTTTAACTTTCTTTTTCAGCCGGAATTCGTCTCCCCCATTTGCGTTTCATAGACCAAAATGATCCGTTGAGCGTAATTGATCGCTGCACTATTAATGAATAAAACTTGAGATGAATCGAAAATTTTCCAAGTAAAATCACTTTGAGATTGAACAAAAAAAATATATATATATTTAAAAAAAATGTAGAATGCTCAGAACGTTTCAAGTTGAAGTACTTGTCTTGACAACGTTCACGATCATACTGAAAATAATGAATGACGAACAAAAACAGATCATTACCTGTTCGTAGTAATTCGATGAACGCTTAAATAAATAACCATGAAGAACCAAATGGTAGACAAAGATGGAGGATCATTTGAATAATAAAAAACAAATGTTAGAATTGAAAGGCTGAACAACAGTTAGTTTTGTAGAGATGTGCGCCAACCAATCATCAACAAAAAGATTCATATCGACAGGAAAAGCATTTGAAATGAAAAAAGAATATCAAACTACAAACAGTACGAAAGGGACGAAAACACAATGATTCGATTCACAATAATTTGTGTTTCATTTGCTCATTTTGGTATTTCGGCAATTTTATGTTTGCATTATATTGTTTCATTATATCAGAAACCGCACCTGAATAGGAAGTCACAGCCATGATTACTTATACCTCGTTTTAAATTTATTTTCTTTTTTGTCTTTCCATCTTTCTCTTTCTCGTTTATTCTTTCAATTCAAGAATATTCGTCAACAATTTTCTATTATCATTGGTGCTCACTTCAAATTGGATGGCAGTAATTATGTATGCAAACCATGCATACAGAAAATCATAAAAATTATTTTCGTTTTTTTTTTTGGCTGAATCGGTTCTTGTTTACTCTTTCCTTTCTCTGATTAATATTTGTGTTTTCTTATTTCTGAGTAACTACACGTAGGTTAAAGAACATGCATACATTTAAAATTGGCTGACGAATTTATAATTTAATTTTGAACGGGCATATGAATGCCTCAGAGAAAAAAAAGAGAACTAAAATTCGGGTTGCTTTCTAAAAAATCCGTTTTTCATGTTGTTTTCTGGAAATTCGAATTTAATGTTGAGGTGTTGAAAATCTTGATTTTCATTCTGATGCATTCATATATCGTTTATGATTTCTATTATTTAATCGGCTCGAATGCTATTCGTTTTGTCATTATATTTGGAAAGATATATTATTATTTCGGTTTCGATCACAATGACAGAGAGGCGGAAGGAATAACTATGTATGGTTTGGTTTGTTGTTGATCAGCATTCATTATAAATATTCTCATATTCTCAGCCAATAACTACAGCATAGTCACATATTAAAAATAAAATAATTCCGAACCGGGGAATCCATTCGGACGTGTTAGAAATAATAAGACACAGTGAACAATCAGTTTAAACAAATCTTTTCTTCTTCAATTTCTGCTTCTCTTGCTGTAAGTGTTTTTTGAACCCAAAAACCGAAGCTCACCAACACATTTGCTGCAACAAATACAAATCGATTCAAAAACGAAATTATGTTTTCGATTCAATTTACGATTTGCATTGGGCCAATTTTCAATTTGAACATTGAATTTGATGTGCATTTATTTGAATGAGAAGGATTTGTTTCGCCATTTTGTTTGCAAAATCCATATTATTCTTCATTTTTCTTCTTGTTTAGCTCACGAGAGCAATATGATTTAAAAATGTAAACTAGCAACAACATTTATTGCGAAAAATAGCAATTGTAACAAACGATGCCAGCAGATGATCAATTGGAATTTCATTTATCATCTAACGGTTCACATTCTTCGAGATGTTTGAATTGTATTTGATTCTGTTATCATGCATAATATGTACAAATTACACATGTACAATGTACACTTTATAACAGCAGGAGTTTTCCATTTCGAATGAAAGTGTCACGTCATTTGTTTTTCGTATAGGGCGGCGCATGTGCACCACTATCTGTAAGACGTCATGCAATTCTGAATAATCGAATAACGAAAAATCGATTTATAATCAAAACAGCTTGTGTGCTCTCTTCAAATTGTCTGCGAAAATTTTATTGTTTTGGTTTTTTTGCAATTTTTGTTCTTTCAAACGATACATATTGTGGACTTGAGCCAAAGTTAATCGACCCAGAATAGACTAAATTTAAAAGTTACATTTGGTGTATCACCATTGTTTAGGGTATTCAAGTCGCTTTTGGACCATTTTTATTGAAATCAAATTTTCAAATAATAAAAATGCTGAAGCCGGATCTTCAACATCAGTTTTGGGTGACTAAAAAAGCTGTACAAAGAAAATTGGGAAGTAAAGAGGATGAATGTATTGTTGCATCTGACGCAGAGTTGGACTCAAAAATTGAGTTACTCAAATCAATATCCGATAGTAGTTCACACTTGAAACGGATAATTGACAACTATCAAGAGAAGATTTGTATTTTAGCTCAAGAAGAGAATGCAACCGGTATTTTTCTTAAGGAATCGGGTAAACATAGTACAACCAGTAAAGAAGCCATGAGCTGCGCTGGTAAATCAATTTCATATTGTGGTCAAAAGCATATGAAAATTCGGCCACCGTTGATTCGTTTACAACATGAAATGGATACATTCATTGGGCGAGCTATTAAAGATACGCACACAACGGTTCAAGCAATGGAACGTGAACGCACAGAGTATCGGGCCGCTTTGGGTTGGATGAAGTCGGCTAGTGCCCAATTGGATCCAGATAAGGGGAGAGACTTAGATAAATTTCGAAATGCCCAAATGTATGTTCGAACAGCTAAAACAAAGTTTGACACTATGACATTAGATTGCTTACAAAAGGTATGAAAAATGAAAAATCTATAGATAATTCATTTTTATCTGAATCGGTAATTATAATTTTTGTTTGACAGATTGACTTATTGGCTGCAGCTCGATGCAATATGTTCTCACATGTTTTGGTCGCATATCACGCCTCGTTGCTTGAATTTGCTACGAAAACATCGTACACATTTCAAGCGGCTTTAAAAATACTTGAAGAGAGGCCACAATATAATTTTACTATTTTGAAAGACTTGACACAGGTACCCGTTGTCAGGGATCAAACTGATAAAAAGGATATCAACAATGAAACAAATAAATTGATTCCCATCGATTGTGATCAATTGCTATTCTTCAAGGTAACGAATTGTTTATTGATCCGAAACGAAAGTGATTGATTTTCAAGATGAAAGATATTATGTTGTGATTTTAATTTCAGGAAGATTTTGAAGATGACAACGGAACTATAAAAGATACGACACAATCGCTTGTGAAATCAAATGAAGAAAATCCATTATCTGCAATAGTAGCGCAATCATCACCACCGACATTGGATTTGAATGTGAAACGTGAATTAGCGACCGAATTTACTGTCAATAATGAAAGTGCCAAAACTTCAAATATTTTTGATTTGCTCGATTTATCAATGAATGAACCGAATGAAAGTGATTGTCTACTTGATATTTTTAGTACTGAAAGATCGTCAAATGACACAAATGCGTCATCATCAAACAGTTTAACTTTTGATATATTGAGAAAAATCCAGGGCACATCAAATAATTCGGGCGAATCGAGCAAAAAATCGGCATCAAGCAAGCAAAAGATTACTGATAAAAAGACAGCTGCCTGGCTCGACTTATTTTCTGATCTCGATCCCCTGGCCAATCCCACAAACATAGAAAAGAAAATATCCGGCACGAATCAGAACTGGTTGGATGCATAAACTATGATGACGATAACAACGGAGACAACTATAATAGCTAATTGATGGGCAAAATCGGACATTTGTCCGGAATGTATCGCAACCCTGCATTACATCATCCGGTGTCTGCGGCTTTAACAAATTTTTTCGATTTTTTTGTCTCTGAATTTTCAAGAGATATATTTTGATTGTTTTTCTCCGAAAACAGGCATCGGGGGTAGTGCTTAATGAAATAATGGAAAGTAGCATAAGTACGTGGCAGAATAAACAATTTTATGAAAGAGAAAATGGTTTTATTTTCAATGGACAATTTTAAACGTTTGAGCTGCAGTGGGTTTAGAGGATGGCTAAAAAGTGAACTTCTGAAACAGAAATTAATAGAAGTAAAATAACTGATCTGCGTGACAACTGCCTGGAATATTTTTTCTTGTGTAGAAGAAAATAAGAAACATCAAAGACGGCAAAAGATTGCAAATATAATTTATTTCCCTTCAATTTAATTGATTTACAAACGTTTTGTTCTATTATTATTGTTATTGATTTCAATAATTTAATCAATTTGCAATTTTATTTTGTCCAAAAATTCGCGTTGACGTCCAACCATCACGGTTTTCAATGGAATTAAAATAGATTCATTTAATTCCATGGATGAATGTCATTCGTATTGTAAAATAAAATTACGAATCGGTTAATTTAATTCCATTTTTTGCATAATTGATAATTGATTTCCATTTCGCAATTTAGTTTTTTTTTCTTCTAATGAATCGCTGAGAATAAATATGGGACTTTTCAAAACTGCGGAAGATAATCCCAGCATAAAATAAATGCGTTATCTTTCGCAATTTCGAAAAGTCCCATATTTATTCTCAGTGATTCTAATTTTTTGTTGAATGAATGATTCATGTGCTATATTTAGTCGATTTACAAGCTCAAGTTATATCCACAAGTGAATTAGAAACATGAATCGCAAAAATCATTTTATAAATATATATATTATTGACGCGATGTTGAAAGGAATATGTAAAACAAAAGTTTTATGATGAAAAACAAGGAAAACATAATGCTAAGGATTTACGAATCGTAATTAATTGATGTCAGAAATTCTTGCTTGCCTAAAATAAAAGCTTGTCACTCTTGCCGTTTTGTGCCACTCTCCGTTTTCTGTTTTCTAACAATAACAACATATATAAACAAACGGAGGAGAAGAAAAAGCAATGAGAGACTTCGCGAAACATAAGAATTATCATTACTATGAGTAATCGCCTTTGCAATTTAGGATACGAAATTTCAGCCCATTTTGAAAAATTAAGATATCCAAACAACGATGAGCTCGATGATCGAGTGACCATTTTATAGTATTTCTGAAGAAACGAGAGATTAACTGAATGCAGGAATTTGAGTTGATGGACAGTTGAGAGATTTGATTTTGTGTTAATTTGTCATTACTCCAGAAATACCAAAAATAAAATCATCACTCTAGCACATCGACGCCCGAATATCCTTGATTTCCCAGAATGAGTCCTCTCTCTTTACTTATTGAATAAATTCGCCAAATAAATATGTATTTATTCATGATTTTCAATTTTCAATTCTGTGTTTTTGTTTTGTTTTGTTTTGTTTTATTTTGCTAGCAATACTTTTAAATAATTATTTTTTGTTTTGTTTTTGTTAACTGTCTAATGTCTATCACTAGCTGCTATGACGTCATGGGGTATTTCCTTCGAACAATGCACGAAATTCGCCGCTTTTAGGACGTGGCAAATTTCGTTTGAGATGCTCTTTCATGTGCGTAAAACACTGCTCTGATGTTCCTAAGTCGGTTATGCTGTCATCCCTGAAATAAAAATAAAGAAATTTCAATCATTGTTTACAGAACTCAAATGGTTATGATGTAAAATGACATATTAAATATGTATACGCACTTGTCATCCTTTGAGTCGACGGCTGCTAATGCATTCACCACTGCATTGATGGCCGATTCATCTGGATTACTTATTTCATCATCTTTCTGTGACATCAAATTCGGATTCTTACCAATTTTGTTCAATCTGAAAAGTTTTTTTTTTTTTTCAAATGAAAATAAATAATATCGATTTCAATTAACTGCGTTACAGAAAAAGACAAATAATTTTGATGCAAATTTCCATACCTTTCAGCAGCTACCGTTTCCATGGTTTTACGCATAAGTGGATATTGATCTAAAACGCAATTGAAATGATCTACGCTTAACGAAAATAAATTGCAATAGGTTTCGGCTCGTACGCTAGCAACTCGACGTGCATTGGTCAATAAGCAAATTTCACCAAAATATGAGCCATCTGATAATGAAGTCGCCACCTGTATGAGATACAAGCAAAACAGAATTAAAACATTGACAATTCAAAAGAAAATAGCAAAAAAATGATTAAAAGATCAGCCTAACCTCTCCGTTTGCCATAACGATATCGACAACGCCTTCTTGAATAAAATACATTTTTGTACCGATTGTGCCCTCTTTGATAATTATGTCGCTTGGTTGGAATACTTCATATTTGAGTTTCGTAACGACGTCTGACACAAAATTCTGATCTGCATTTGCAAAAAAAGGCACCGATGCTACAAGAGACCTAAACCGATTCAAATTGGAAAACATAAATAGCACACAAAAAATATATATTTAAATGATATCAATGTGCAATGTGCATTTGGCATACCTGCAATTGTAATTGATAACGTCTTCTCGCAGTTTTTCACTTAATTCGCCTAAAATACAATCTTCATCGAAGAATTTGCCTTGATATCTGTGCTCAAAATATTCAGTAATTCTTTGTCGCATATCACGTGGCAATTTTCGATAGGCCATATATTCTTCAACTTGTTTCACCTAAAATAAAACAACAATAAGAAGCAGATCGATGCAAAAGCTCCCAGCATTATTTAATTGCGTATAAGGTGTTGTTTTTTTTATTGTTGCATTTACCCGTTCACGATATTGTCTACGACTTGAATCTAAACTTTGTATTAGATTTGTTGCATGTCCTAGAAATAGTGCATAGCATGTAGCGCCTGATATCATTGACAACATTGTAAGCCACATATCGGTTAATGATTGCGGTGGAAATCTATTAAAGAAAAACAACAAATTTTCTTTTTTTTTAATTTTTATCGGCTTTCGACTGATGACTTCATTTACGATTTTTCGATTTGATGACTTTAAATGCATATTCGTATTTTTTTAATAGCATTTTATTACCTTCCATATCCGATACACAGCATATGGGACATTGCTTTGAACAAAGCCCATGAATATTGCTCAAGCCAATATGTTTCCTGAATGAAATACAAAAAAGTAAAATAATTAATTTTTGCGTGGTGGACGTTGAATTATCATTACTGTTATTATTATTATTGCCTACCTGTAGTTCATTGATCGCAACCCATGAGTTTGATGGAAATCCTTGTAACATCGGTACGAGGAATTGTAAGCATCCGCTCCAATGGCCAATTAATAACATCATACATATCAAGTTGAATATCCGCATAAATACTGATGCCATATTCAAAAACTATACATCAATCGAAAAAGAACAAACGAGAAACAAAAAATTGAAAGAAAAACAAAACGAAAAATAATATTATCGATTGGATTTCAAAACTAGTCGATCGTTTTGTCCTAGTTGTTGTTGTTGTTGTTGTTGTTAGTGGTTGTGAAAGTGTTTCGTGTTTTTGTTTACAATTCTTAGGCAATTGAAAATCCATTTTGGAAATAATTATTTTCTTTTTGGCTGAGTATACATATGTAAGAATGCATAATTCTATAGAATTTGCTCATTAATGATAAAAAAAAAAAAAAATAAGAAAAACATGAATTGTGTTTTTATAGAATACATTTAAAATGAACTCTTCTATTGAAGGGTAGTTCGTAAAATGAACGAAATGAATTTCATGATCATATTTCGTTCATTTTACGATTAGATTCGATATAGGTAGTGCTTTCTCTTCATTTATTTTGTATTAAACAAATGTGAAAGTGCATTCGAGAGAAAACAAAACTTGAGTGCATCAAATTATCAAATGCACCGCAGTTTCATTCTGCTACGCTACCATTTTAAACATCGAAAGATTCCATTTTATCCTTTTTTTTGTTTTCAAACGATAAAAAACAATGTCATTCTGATAGGACATTCAACATTTAATATCCCAAATCAAAAAAAAAAATTCATATTCAGCAAAACCATCACGAAAACCAACCAAAAATAGTTGCTATAGATTATACAAATGCGCAACATATTTAAAGAAAATCAAAACATATATCTGATATTAACGTATCAAACTGGACATGAACTAAATGCATACCTAATGTATGCAAAATGCAAAATATGCGCTGGTCAGAATATTTCCATCATCAAACAAGAATATCATTCGATCATCGAAAAAGCTAACGGATAAATTGTATTTGAAATTTTAATCGATATATTAAGTGATTTCAATGAGACAATTTCATTCTTTGATGGAAGGGATGGTGCGTTGCTATAGTTTCGTTGTTCGATTGATCATAAAACATAGATTGCTGATGTAAATGAATGTCAATACGTTTTTTTAAACAGATTTTTAATTCGAAAGAATTTGGAAAATACGCCAACCAAATATACAGGGTTGATTAAATGTGCGTGGGCGTTGGGCGTGTGTTTAGTGTTTAGTCTCGTTTTGTTTTTTTGGCATTCACTTTTCAGCCATTCAATCAGCATGCACATTTTAATGGTGCCCAAAAATTCAGAAAGCGACTTACGATTTTATTGTTGAGCATCTGAGTACATATTCGGACTCAGAACCGATATACAATTTCATTTATTTATTTTTTATTAAGTATAATTGAATCACTGAGAATAAATATGGGACTTCTCGAAATTGTGAAAGCTAACGCATTTATTTTATGCTGGGATTATCTTCCGCAGTTTTGAGAAGTCCCATATTTATTCTCAGCGATTCAATTTATATTAGTTTCAGATCAATTTGTCCAGTTGAATTGTGTGTGTGTGTGCTCAAACGGAATCGTCAGACGAAGACTATGTTCATACAAATCAGGCCTTCATCCGTTACTTCAATAGAACGAGTAAATTCAAGTCCCGCATACATAGATCTCGATACACAACGAACGTACTATCGTACCTACGAGCTCGAACAAATGCTCTAATTTTCACTCTCTCAATAATCTTTTTCTGATATTTTCTTTTTTTCATATAATGTTATAAGAGAGCATAATTACAATTTTCGAAATAAAAAATTGGAAAAAACTTGAAAAAAAAAAAAATTGCCAAAGAGATTCGAACCTTGATTGTACACATATTATGTACGGAGATCTGGAAATACATACATACATAAGTACGGATTCTTGAATTAACTCGTTCTCTTGAAGTATCGGATAAACGCCCGATACAAATATGAATTTTAAAATGTGCATAACAGTAAGTAACAAAAGCAATTGAAGAAGATTAACGTGAGTAAAAAAATATTTTTAGTATATGATTCGATAATGTAGAAAATCAGGAAGAAAAAGAGGCGAACTTTTCATCGAAACGAAAAAATCAAATCAAATTAATGTTTTATAAAGCAATTTGAAATCAGACTTCCCGGCTGATGACGTCGTTTGGAAGTTTTATATTTGCATCTTTCTCTCTCTCTCTCTTTATCGTTTGTTTTCTCTTTTTTTTTAATTTTTTTATTTTTTTCATATTGTAGTTCGAACTACATTCAGTTTGAATGAATGAACAATGAACAGTCTACCGATGCACGAAAACGAGCAAATATTTTAATTTCTAATGATTACATCTTTGAAAAACGTACATCCATCCAATGAAAAGTGCATGTATCGTGAGTGGTAATTGTTGACAGCGTTTGACAGAAACCCCATCCGGTAGTGGGTGAAGTAACGCGACGTACCGTAAACCAAGCGGGATTCTACCGAACACTGCCAACCATGACCATTCGGGATATTAAAAAATGAAAATATGTTTGAATATTTGAAAAAATGCGATAAAAATCATCATTCTATTAGAACGGAAACCATTTAAAATCAAACTCAAAATGAAACTCAAAACAAAAAAAAATACTTGAAAATATAACAAAAGCAATTGCAATAATTTGCTCGAAAAAATCCCGCGAAAGGATAAACGAACGATAAAATAAATCAGTTTCAAGTGTCGGTTTACTGTTTCTTTTCATTGATATTGAACATGGTTTAATTGTGATTTTTTTTTATAGATATTTTGAAAAGTATTTGTTTTTTTATTGTCGTAAATAAACTATACCTTTTTGAAATAAACTGAAATAAGACGTCATTGGCCAAAAAATTTGTAATTACATGAAAAAAAAAAATCTGAAATCATTAAATTATAAACCTTGTGCAATAATTATATAACTGAAATAGAATGAAACGAAGAAGAATGAAATGGCATCCAAATGAAGTGACTTACGAACCCCATCAATCAAGAATAACGAATAAAGAATAACGAAGAAGAAAAAGGTATGAAGCGGACACTTCATGCAATAAACGTTATAAATACATCAACATTCAATCGTTTACAATAATAATTAAGAAGTGTTCGTTCAATGAGCTGCATTCTGCATTCCTAATGAATGCAAAAATAAAAATTTATTCTCTTTCGAAAGAATGAAAATCTCGAAAGCTGCCTATAGAAATGGACATTTAACAGTTGCTACTTATGGGATCATCCAAAACTTAATACAAATTCGATTTTGAACAACGATGTTTTCCTGCAAGCCATGAAACATGAATTTGTCGAATTGGCATTTATCAAATGCGGACAGCCGAGCCAAAATAATGAAAACAAAAGGGACAAGAAAAAGGAAGAAGATGAAAAAAGGGAAAGAAAAATCAATGATTTGAAAAAGTAAGAAATGTCATAAAATCATGAAATATGTACTAGAATGTTTGTACAAAATGTTTGTTGGCATTGTTTCTATAAAATAGTAGAATGTAATAACATAGTTAAATTGAATAACGAAATATGCAATAATAAATTAACTGAGAGACGATCACAGAAGCCGAATGATTAATTCGATGAAGAAGACAGACGATAAATGAAAAAACGATGAACGGTAGAAATGGACAAACAAAATCAGCAAGCATCTGAAGCAGTAATAGCAGTTGAGCATTTGAATTGTTATTATTTTTCGAATTGATTATATGATATCCTGATGAGCTGCGTGGGCTGAAATTGAATAATTTCGTTGCTTGATATCCATGGTTTTAGTTGAGCCAAACAGCATTAAAAATACGAATGCTCAAGGATGAAAATTGAACGAATATCAGCCCAGTTAGCCAGCAGACAGTTCTCTTTTGTTGTTATCGTACAATTCAATACATGTGAACCAAATGAATTTTATGATCGACAAAAATACTTCTGTCTCAATTTATTAATATTCTCTTAAATAAATAAAACAAAAAAGAATAGCTAAAAAACAAAAAAACGGGTTCTGTCCTAATTTTTTGTGCCACTTGGATTCTATTATCCCGAAACTGCAAAAATTAAGCAAAAAAGCATATATATTTTTCTTCCATTTATATAATTGATTTTTCGATGATGTTTGTTTTGTTTTTTTATCTTCTCAGTTTAAAATGAGTTGTGTTTGATAAATAATTTAAAATGAATTCTTCATATTACGGGATTAATCATGAAATGAACAAAATAAACAGGCCAAATCGTTGAATAATTATTGCAAATTATGTTATTTAAACCGTTAACACAGAATGAAAATTTTACCTTAAAGATAAGATTGTTCTTAAAGTAACCGTCTTTCTCATTTTCATTTTTATGTCTTCGTCCTCGGCGATCTGCACTTTTTTTTTGAAGATTTTGGAGAATCTAAAATAATTTGTGACTGTCAATGAAAAAGTATTCGCTATCTAGCATGTTAATTTTAATATGTGTTGAATGTGCAGCCGTTAATCGTACGTGACAGTCATTTGTCTTCCTTCATTTTTTTCCTTATATTTTTGATGCCGAACAATATTTATAGAATGCGTTTGAGAAGAATCATGTTACACAAAATAAAAGCCGAATTTCAAAATTAAATTTACATGCGACATGGATTGTATCCACTTGCTGTATGGTAGCAAATGTGAAAGTGTCACGTTTATGATTGAATCAGAAAAGTTAGTCGGTTGAATTGCTGTGGACATTAGGGTGCAGTAATTTTATCAGAATTGCAAACGCCGGAGTCAGAACCTATGAAAAGAAGGGTCTCACCAGCCTATTTCAGGTATTTTCCCGTCAAAAGAAGCCGATTTAAGTAAAGCAGGAAAGCGCAAAATAATTGAAACGCGTAACTAAAAGAAGACGCAGTCATATCCTAAAGATCTACCATCTTTCATATTTTTTCACTGTTTTCGTTACTAGATTATAATACATTCGGAGCTCCAAAATGTGGTTTTGAACGCAAAAAAAAACAGTTTAAATAAACTGAAATGAAAAAAATATCATGACTTTGATGTTCATGACGTTCCTGCTCCGCAAATCCTACTTCTTTTGTCGGGAAAGTGCCTGAAATAGACTCATGGGACCCTTCTACATAGGTTCTGACCCCGGCGGTTTGAATTTTAACTAGTTTTTTCACTGCACCCTAATGGACATTCAAATAAGTCGTCAGATCCAAAGAGAGTAACAGGTCAACGTGTGAGATTTAAAAGAGAAATTGTTTTAAGTCAGGAGTGATTTGACGAGAGCCAACAATTCAAATCGCCTCACCTGCAATGCATAATGGAAAATTTTGTTTACATTTTAGTGAACATTTTGTGAATATCAACCGAATTACATAAACGTAGCTACACCGAGCATTTGTATCGTTCTCAATCAGAATAATTAATTGAAGAATTTAATTAGCTACTGATGCTTCAAGCAGCCATCAGCTCATTTCATGGAAAAATTATTTGACAAAGTCATACCATCATATCAGCATATATCTACGAAACTTTTATTTAAACACTGAACCAAACGATGAAAGACCACATGCTATGAGAGTCTCAACTCTCAACCGATTCTGTGAAGGAACATGTGAAACAAGGGCTTTTCTCTCGGCACAGTTGAGCAAAAAGCATTGAATAAAAATGCTGCATCATGACAATAGTACACACTTGAGAGTTGAGTGATAAATTCATTCATGTGCAACAGTAGTGTGCAAAGTGGGGAGGTTTAATCCACTCCCTACCAACATATAAAATTAGGACGAAATATCGACGTTAGGCTCCAAATATATGAGTTAATTCAATAAGACAAATATTAATTATTGGATTTTCTGAAATCACCATAATCCATCCCTCCCCAAAAATCTGACCTCGCACACTACTGATACATTATGCATTATAACATTGGAACATACCACATACTAATTTCTATATTCTTTTTTATATTTTCGCATAGATGCAATGTAAAGTGTAGACGGTATGCCGTTTACCGTATATCGTACATGCCATTTTCATATGGTAAAATGTTAAATGGATTGGTGTACGTTAGCAGGCATTGAGAACTGATTATGCATTTATGTGAACTATGTGTGGTACTGGATTGCGGCATATCGTTTTTATTCTACGTGAATTTCACTTTCATTTGAACTGGTTTTATTTAATGAAGTTGAATGTGTCACGAAATCCGATATGCGAAAAATATGTGAAGTATGTCTTCAAGCTTTATTCTTTCAAGTCCAATGTTAATGACGATTGATAAAGTTGCAAAATTTGTATGAAACAAAGGCCAACTAATTTACATTCGATTTGTGTGACTGAGAAGAGGGAAAAAAGGAAGAAAAAAAATTAACAACAATGGTATATTTCTAAATATTTACCTGTCGGTAATATAATTGATAAAGGTTGATTGTGAGATCAAAAACGCTTTACTTCATAGATTCATTAAATTCGTTTGGAAATATTGTGAAATGTCAATCATGTCACTTTCATAAAGTATTGTAGTATTTAGTTCTATTGTTCGTGACAATTTCAGACGGCTCAAAAAATGAATGTGAATAAATGAATAGAGGTTTGGCTTGCTCTGGTTTGATTTCAAATTTACATAATTCAAGAATTTGTTTTTGTTGTTATTGTGAGTGAGAAGGTCAGAAATAAGAGAGGAAAAAAGGGTGTTTTTCTTGGATCGTACTGTGCAGAAAACAAATTTACCAAACATACACAAAGTGGAGGAACACTCAGACACACACACGCACACACACACACACACACAAAACATATACCAAATAATTTATTTAAAATACACATGAAAATACAGATTTGGGAACAGAGATTCAAACAAAAGAGTTAATTTTTTCATTTTTCGTGATGTTAAACAACCAATTAAAGAATGACACCGAATTTGAAATGTGCGAAAAAATTAAGAAAACTACACACCGAAAAAAGTTTTAAAAATTTCCAAAACGAAAACAAAACAAAACAGAATACCGAAGATTGTACGAAATTTTTGTCGTACCGACTTCGAATAAATCAGACAATTTTCTATTGAAAACGAAGGTAACTAAAAATTATTAAAAGTTTTAACGCCCCTCCGGTGAGCCTTAGCTTCATTCCCGACCCATAATTGACCAAATATTGTTTGGCAATTTAAACTGGCGGAAAAAATACATAGAACTGTTTTCGAATTTGGAATAATCAGCAAAAAGGCAATTCACTGTGTTATTTATATAATTTTGATTTTGTCATTCGTTTAATTCGTTTAAAATTGCCCCGTTCATTTCAATGAATTTAAGGAATAAATTGTATCAAACAGCAAAAATGAATTTAAAGTACAGTCAATTCGCTTATTTCATGGCTCGATGCCATCAGAACTTCTTTACGATTATTCCAAAGATTAAAAACCATACTGGTCCATTAAGTGATCTTTTGCAGTTATTCATTTGTTCAACTGTTGCCACACATAAATCTTCGTTTTGCATGAACATTGGAATATTGTGATACATTTGGCATTTGGCGTTCATTGCTTGGCTTGTTTAAAAAATTTCTCGTCATTTCTATCTAAAATCATTTCCAAATCATGTTAAGGCCAATGTTCACCAACCTATGGAAATATCTTTAGAATAAAAATTTTGCTCTCACAGTTATCTTCATGCAGTGCAGGAAGTAAGTTTGAATAGTTGCAAGATGTGCGATTGATGAATTTATTCAAAAATCGCTGTAACGACCTATGCAATGGCAATAACGATGGCAAACATAAAATCTAAATAGCGAACGAATTGAGAATAAATAAATATGTTCAGACTCATCTCTAACCGATAGCAAAACAACATTGAAAATGAATTAAGTCATTCGTTCATTTATTCTTCTGAGTCAAATATCACTGATTTCGTGAGAGGCCATAACGCCACGCCGGAAGGGGCAGATTGTTAGTATACAATACTGTTGTTGTTAGCTGTGTGTATTATTATATAAATTTGTTCCATGAACAGTGCATCGATTTTCGTATTTTACACTAATAGAAGAGTTGAATTACAAGGATTCACATTTCGTTAACAATATCCAGCCCAACCGATACCAGATGGACAAATAGCACAATGCCACACGTACATATATGAATTCCAAATATGTATACGGCTGCCAATTTTTTTTTATTATATATATTGTGTATATATATTTTTTTTTTTTTTAGAATTACTTATTCAGCCGAAAAT
>GL501519.1:2395698-2426587 GCA_000149185.1 Mayetiola destructor
ACCCGATACTATCAAATTATGTTGCGTGCAGTTTATGCACTTTATACATTGTATTGTACATCACCACATTTACAGCTATAGCTTTCGCTAAAAGTTGGCGAGCATCATCCTCTTATCCCCATGTTTACACGTATCAGTGATCTCTTTCTTGTTTTATTTTACTTTTGTCTGTACCACAAAACGGTCCATGTTTCATCATGTGAACATCGTGTAAAACATGTTTCATGTATTGCTTAAAAAACCCAGCAAAAGTATCGAAAAGGATTTTTCTGCTCGTAGCCAAATATGCTTGAACGCGGGCGGAATAAACAAACATAAAGAGTGGTAGAGATAGAGACCGAAAAAAAAAGAATTATGAAAATAATGATACATACAGAAAAAACTTCAATTACTGAACAAACGATTGATTGAAAAATAATGATTTTAATGAACTGGTAACTGGTATATGTTCGATAGATATACAGTTTTTTTTTTGGTATTGGTTCAAATTGTTCTGTTGGATATTGAACTGAAGTCGAGAGAAGTTTTTTTTTTTCGGCTGTTGGAATAATTTTGTGGCACTCAAGTGTGCTATTGCAGGGACGGAGATGAAATGCATTGTTGTTTTTCTTTTTCAGTTTGCACTAGAAAAATTGATGCGAACATTGTCAAATTCATCTTTTTTCATCTCTCAATTTATTTGATTAATTGTCTTCTATCTCAGCTCGTCCATATTCATGGTAGATGTTAGTTAAGACATTTTATACATTTCATAACAATTGCTGTATACTATAGCTATGTCAAAGTGATGCCACACTTTGCATTTTCACAATGTATGTTACTTTTTTCTTTTGTTTTTCTGTTCTTTTCTAGTATTGTTTTTCCTTCTTCGTTTCAATAGTTTTTGTGCCTCAAATGCTTGGGCCGTTGATTTTCTTCGCTTGTATTTTATGAGCTATGGTGATTTTGGGGCCATATGAAATTGATTTGAAATATTGAGAACATTGAAATGTAGATCAAGAGCAAAATGTTCGACAACCGCTTGAAATATTCATGCACGATGCATGAGGCATGAGGCGTGAGTCTTATGTATTCCATAATGCTATTTGCCATTTGCCATTCCCTCCAAATTGTATATTGCATAATATGCACAGGCATTCAAAGATGTGGTATTTGATGTAAATTTATGTACAAAATTTGTTTCATTTTTTGTTTTCACAACGTAGATGCAAATTTGTCATTTGAAATGACTTTCAGTGATTTGGTTTCAATTTTCGGTTTCTTCTATGTCTCATTTCTGCTAAGTAATTGGATTTTGACGTTGTTTTACAAACTTGGATCAGGAAAATTCTACCGAAGACCAGATAATTTTTCTTTAAATTTTAATTATTTTAAAAAATAATAACAACAACAACAACAACAACAAAAAAACTGCAAATACGACACAAAGCCAAAATTCCAATGAAATAATCAGAAAAAAAAAATGAAGAAAATCAATGCTTTGATAATAATAATTGATAACACTCAGATTGAAAAAAAGATATGTGAAAAAAGCTTGGAGGATACAGCTTATGCTTGAATGCAAATTCAAATGAAAAACCAAAAACCTTATTGGAATCCATTTGATTCATTGATTCGTAATTATTTAGTATTATGATATAATCCACGTAAAATGGATTGCATTGAATTCGCAAAACAAAAGAATGCTATTCTTGTTTATTTTTCCATGAGTGATTTCCTCCGCCAGGTTTCAACAGAAGCTCAATACTCAACACTCAATATGAGTTTAAAATTCGAAATTAGGACGTTGTTTCTGATTGTTGTTTTCATAATGAAAAAATTAACAATAAAACAAATGGAAAATTCTGTGAGATGCCTTTTCTTATGCAATACAATAATACGTTTCAATGCAATGTATTGTATGTTTCTTTTTATCGTTAAGTAGAAACCATTCAATATTTATTTTATATTCAAATTTGCCTGTTATAAGGGCTCATTTCGTTCCCTTCATCTATATTATATAAGTATTCAAAAGCCAAACACAACACAATGAACGCCTTTTTCCAGAAAATTGATTTCATCTTTTTTTTTTTTCAAAAATGAAAAATAAATTCTTTCAATAACAACTGAATAAATGAATGCAGCAACACAAAAAGGACACAACACAGGAATCGATTTTCAATTTAATGATGAAATGCTCTGATGAATGCATTTATCGGCAATTTTATGTGGAAATGAGTTTTGATATCAAATCTACTTTTTTCTTTTATTTTTGTTTTTTTCTTTTTCATTTCGAAAATGTTGATGAAACAAAATGATTGAATTTCATTACTTACATAGACTTCTTCCCATTGTGAAACGTATCGAACTAAGCGCGAAAGCCGAAGTAGCCTCACCAGTGAGAGTAGCTTAGCTAACCTTAAAATGCGTAAAGCTCGACCAGCATGTAAAATTTGAAATGAATCGGAAAAATCCTAATCAAAAAAAAAGGAGAAAATATTGAAAATCCAATGCAATCAATGTGAACATTTTTTTTCTAACAAATTGAACTGCATGTACATTATTAAGTGTAAATTGATTGTTGATAGTCAGACTCACCTGATTGAAAATTAAAAATATATAATCTAATGGTATGGATGATATTAAATCTAAGAAGAACCATGTCTTCAGATAATTTTTCGCGATCAATTTGGGATCCAATATGACTTGTTCCGCATTGTCTTGTTGCATTATTCCTGAGAAAAAAAAAACAAAACCCAACTCCGAATAATTGTTGTTGACCAATTAAGTATGAAAAGAATAAATAAAATATGAAAATGTGAAAAGAATAACAAAAATTCAATCGGAAACTTGATGAGATATAAGATATTAAATTAATTTTTCATGAATTATTAAATGAGTTGCGAAGATGATGCAACTGAATATTAATTTGAATGCCGTCAATAAGTTTACCTATCATTCGAAACGATAAAACACGATAATAATTTATATTTTATATAGAATATCAAGTAAAATAAATCTGAATGACTGAATGAAAAAAATTGGGATAGAAGAATACGTACCTGTTCGGAAATTAACAACTATATCAATTAAAAATATAGTATCACTCAGGCAATTGAATGCTATCCATCTTGTGCTCAAATCATCGTTGAAAAAGGATATTGCAACTGGAAGTATAATCAAATTGGCAACTAACAGCAGTAGCATACACAAATCCCAATAGAATCTGATTTTTCATGGAAAAAAAAGTTTTCCCGTATTTATGTTCATGTGCAGTGATTTTAATGGTGGTAGTGTCAACGTTGTTTTTTCCAAGGTAATGGAATACAGGCAGCAGCATCACAGGACCGGATCCATTCAAATGAATAAAGAACGAAAAAAAAAACAAAGTGGAAATGAAAATAATGAATAACGAAATGAACAATGCCGATCGGCTTTCCAATTTCGAGTTTTGCTCTCTTAAAAACTACATTATTCCATATATCACAATATATATTTTAACGAATTTTCTCCAAAAGTAGTTGTATAAGAGACGGAAGTGCGTTTAGTATATTTTTTACCACTCGAGCTCCGTTTCCATATTTGAGGACGGATTTTAATTTAAAAATGTTTTTCAAGTTGTCGTCTGAAAAATCGTAATGAAAAAAAAATATACCCTTCGCACTTTTTCGAAAAAAAAAAAAAAAAATAGTATTATGGGTATGTTGTTGTTGTTGTAGTGGATATAGGGATAAAACAACCTCAAGTGACTTCTAACAATATTTTTGTCACATTTACTCTTAAAATCAACATGATTCTTATCGAATGTCCTTATTATCCCATTCATGAAAATCGATACCAAAATATTTCACTCGTCCACATACCCAACATATCCACGATCAAGACCAAAGTTTTCTCTATCTTTTTTTATTTCACACAACATTTGCATCGGAATATTTATCGAATAAATTAGAAGTAAAATATTCGAGAATTCTATAGTTGGATAAGTTTTTCATTCAATAAAGAAGTATTCAAGTATTCATTGAATAGGGCCAACATTGGATGCTTATGTTAACAACGATCATTTTCAAATCAATTTTGGTAGTGGCAATGATTTTTTTTTGCTTGTACATTATGCATATATTGTAATACATCAAAGACAGGATAACCAAATTTGTCAACGTCATTCAAACGAAATACAAATGAATTTGCATTTTTTTTCTTCATACTTCTTCTTCATCTCCTCTTGTTTCCTGTAGTCCGCATCACATATGCAAGCATTTTAATTTTGTTCCATGAGCCATTCAAACAATTCGAAATAATGATGTGCGTTTGAAAGGTTTTTTTGTTTTTTTTTTCGAATGTAAATAATTCTCTCTTTCGCAAACATAAAACAGAAAAAATAAACATAGTATTTATCATTTCACATCAATACATATATTACCAATAAATGGAAACGCTTTTGAGGTAATCTGGTATTAATAACATTTGTGGACTTTCTATGAACGATACGATTGAATACAAAACATGTTTGTGACTCATGATCGGCGACCAGTGCTTATTATATTGTCGAAAATAAGAAGAAGAATAACACAAAAAATATCGAATATTTATTATTGGCATAGAATGCTGTAAAGAATTTTCAATTCATTGTATAAACTGGTTTCGAAGAATGAGATAATGAGTCAACCATGAAAAAAATAAATGAATTCAATCAAAATGCAAGAGAAGAGAACGATATGAATGAAGAGAAAGAGAGATTGAGGAAGAGAGGGAAAAGAACGAGACAATATGTAGTAATATGCAATTCTTATGACCAAACGATTCGTGTGAATTGTCGCAATTGTTCTAACAATTTTTCAAATATATCGATGCGACACTCTCACATTGAATATCGTTTGCAATATCGAATTGAGTTCGTTTAAAGATTTGTTAATATGTTTTTTTTGTGTGAATGACTCGACTTGATTTATTAAAATGGTGTACAAACGAAATCGGGAATGTTAATGATCTGATATCTGGTATTAATTGAAAGCATTGGAGTTTGGAGTCCAACGCTCCAAAATAATAATATACACGGATGGGATTGCGTTATTTCTTTTATATCAAACTTGTCCACATTATTCAGTTTCATTAATATAAAAGCACGAAAACAAGAGGTAACCGGACCTGACAATTTTTAATATAAAATTGTATCCAATGCAAAATGCGAAACTATTTCGCTTTTGTGGTCATTTGAAATTTTGTAAAATTATGAGCGAATTAAAATTAAACAGAAAAAAAAAATGGTCAAGTCCAAAGAGGTTTTTACTGAAATTATTCAGTTATTTAGTTGCAGATGATTCAATTAATTAAAAAAACGAAAACAATAGCCATCATTTTATCAGTTTCAAAGTTCAAACCTAACTGTAAATCACCAAATGATTTGAGCTCAATTAATTGGATATAAAATCAATTTGAACGAACAACGCAAATGTTTGTCGTCCATGAAATTGGAACTAATTTAATAGAACAATCGGCAATCGACATCTAGATCGTTTCTGTTTATTCGCCGTTTTTTCTTCTTCTTCTGCTTTTTCTTCTTTTCTATTCGGTTTTGTTTCATTTAATTTTATTTTTCGATGCAATTGGTTTAAATAGTTTACGTTCACCATAAATACGATGCATTCAATGCAGATGAGTTCTATACAAAATGTGTGAGTGTGTGGGATGTCAATGTAAATAGTTTGCTGTGCGACTAGTTTTGGAATTCATTTCAAAGCAAATCAGTTGCTGTCCAAATTATTGATTATCGAAATGGGCAGTGAATTCAAAATCCGTGCTGTGCGTTTGATCTTTGAGCAGATACGATGGACATTGCACTTTGTACATACAGTTCGTTTGTTTGTATAATAACAATTGTTATTCATTGCAGTGAATACTACTATTTACGAAATAATACATGTTGTGGTGGGCATATTATAACGTTAAATCTCGTGATAATTTCACTTCTTTCGTATGGACTTCCTACTTATAATTTATCGTCATTTCAGGACTGAAAGAGCAAAAGAGTCAACAATGTTGACAAGGAAGTTAAGCTCATCTACAGTGATTCACAAAGTCAATGAGAAAAAAAGAAGAAAAAAACACATTGAAAGAAGAAAACAAATTGTGTACAATGTGCAGTTTGCATGCCCGCAAAAAATGTCGGAATTTAAATCACTAATTGCTTTAATATGAACGATGTTGTTATCTCATCATTTAATTGTGCTGACCAATTGTCTATTCACTTAAATAGAAAAGAATTTCCTTGACGTTGCGTGCTCTTTGTTCCGCACTTTGCCTTTAAATTTTCATTGATGCTATCATAGAGGAAATGTTACGGCTTTTTTTATGAACAAAAAAAGTCGCCTGTGAATAACAACAGATACTATTTCAAATGGCTTTCTTTTTTTTTTTTTTTTTTTTGAAGTAGCTTAAAAATAATGGTTTTCCTTATGCTGAATAGAAAATGTGTTCTTAACAATAGTCAATTCCATTGTCTTATCAAAATTCGTTTGTTTTTAATTTTATGAATGCTAAAACAGACTTGATAAACTTTAAAAAAAAAGAGAAGGAAATGGATATCTGAAAAATATGGTTAATTACCTGAATGAACTACATGGATGGATGACCCAATGTCCAGCGGTTTTTTGACGTATTCGCTCTTTAACTAATGCCTTTTTGCTGCCAAATAATTTCATAGCCAACCGATTGTCGGTCGGCTGAAACCATGACTGTAATTGATTTTTCAAAAAGTTTGACGACATCTTTTCACTAATCGTTTGTATGTTGGGCAATAGTTCTTCTTTAGGCGTTCCATACAACGAAACGTCATCAAAATGAACCTATAACATTTGTTTCGACAATAGAAAAAATAAAGACATTGAAGATTCCGCACCGATTTTTGTTGACACCAAGTGCGTGATGCACATTATTGATATTGAACGTTAACGACGATAATTCAGTTTGACAGCAGTCAACAAATATCAGATAGAGATGAATTTAAATAACGATAAAAACAGGAAAAAAAGAAAAGAGAGAGAAAAAGTACAAAATAAATGTATGATTATAATAATAATAATAATAACAATAATAATAAACATTTAATGGATTTTAATCTAACTCTTCATGTCTTTTCCAGAAATATTCAGCAGGATTTCTCTTGGCTTCGTTCGAAGCATTAATTTTTCCCACTGAAATATTTCCATTTTGAAATCAATAATTTAGTTTAGTTGCTCATCTTATTTCATGTGTTTATATTTTTATTACATCAATACGTCGTTTTCAATTTCAGAACAAAACGAAATGAAAATGATCATGCATGTGACTGGGAATCCTTTTGTTCATTTTATTGGTCGTTTGTTCGTTATTAAAAGCAAAATAACTTGACATTTTCAAATTGCAATTTCACACAAATGCGACAAATTCAAATTTGATTTGAAAATATATTACATTTTGCCTGTCGGTTTGTGATTATATCTCAAATCCCGTAAATTATAACAACGCAATTTTATTTCCATTAAAATCCTCGAACCACGAATACGAAATGAAAGGGGAAATTATGAAACTGCATCAATTTGATAAAATGTGTACCGAATATTTTATTTTATTTTTTTTTTCACTCAAAAGCTTTTAATGTTCAACAAACGGAACTCAGTGAGATTAGATAGCGTTTCCCTTTATATTTCTAAATTGAAAGCAAAAAAATTGAAAAATATGTCGTTAGTTTCGTTATCGTTTCGTTTATTCAACATTTTAATGGTGTTTTTTTCTTTGTTTCTGTATGTACTGAGTCGAGCCGTCATGAACGGATGATTGAATCGAATCAACTGATTGAATCGAATATTTATTTGAATCTTGTAATGAAACTACAAAAACGAAAAAGTTTGCAAAAAGAAAGAGATACGAAGACAAACGAATGAAAAGACACAGCGCAAACAACAATGAAATTATTCGGTGGATGGTACACTTTATGATATTGTGCCTTCGATATTTGTTTCGCAATACCATCGGAACGTTTTACCTATTAAAACGAGGAGGGTGAAAACGTGAATCAAATAAATAAGGTTTATTACATTGTTAACTTTTTTTTCGAACGAATGAAAACGAGAAATATGCAAGCCTCCAGTTCATTTTTCGCGCAAAAAAAAAGATCTAACTGAAATCAATAAAGTCGAGGAGTATAAATTCTGCATGTTTTAGCGCTTTCAATTCTTTTTTTATTTCGAATTATTTTTTTGGTTTGTCAATAATTTAAATTTTTGAATGCTTTCAGTCCGTGGATGTGTGTGTGTGTGTGTGTGTGTGTGTGTGTGTGTGTGCGTCTGTTGATTCCACTAAATCCATATTTTATTAGTTCCGATATTAAAATTTTGAATATTATTTAGATGGTGAGTTTAACCAAACGACTGACAGAAGTTTCCAACATGTTCCAGGGCTTGAGTTTTGAGTTAAGTTGCTTCCGAATAGATCGGAATTCGTTTATTTTAGTTCAGTTCCGTTGTAGCTCGGAATATAGAAAATGAGCACACACACATTCCACGGACGCCATGGTAATAATGGATATTCAATAAGCACTAAAGCAGTAAAAAATGAAAATAAATACACAATATCAGATCGATTCAGTTGAACCTGGAGCTTATGTTCTGTGTTTAGAAATGTATTGGCGCAAAAATATAATTTGTAAAATGAATATTGCCATAAAACCAATTGCCATTAAATACGTCAAAAGCAAGAGAAGGAATGTTTTTATTGCATCCCTCCGTTCAAATATATTCGGTGGCCAGTTTTGAGGGGTTTCGACGCAATTAAATGCGTAATGCGTTCTTATTATCAATCTGCAGCTGAAAATTTAGCTGAAAATGTCAAGTAAATCGCTTTCAACAACAATTTCCGAAACAAAACAAAAAAATATTCCATTTTCCATATTATGAATCCAAAGAAAATATCAAAAACAAACGTAATCCATTTATTGTATATGTGTGTAATTATTCAATTGGGCTATGCAATCTAATAAAATTTGAATTAAACATGCGATATCCATTATCACTGAATGAACTGACTTAACTATATTAGACTTTATCAATTTGGAACGGAATGCCGATATTTAATAAAAAAAAACGAACAGTTGACCGAAAATCCGATTCGATTTTTTTCAGAATTTTTTATTCTGAAAAATGTAATTTATGCTCTCTCATAACATTATCTAAAAACCATATATCAGAAGGAAAAAAATTATTAAGAGTTAATTGACGCATTGGTAAAAAAAATATTTATTAAATGAAAAAATGAAAAAATGATGAAATAAGAGGAACACGTTCAGTTCAGTGTCAATTTTAGATTCTTATGCCTATGCAACATGCAGCCCATCATTCGTTTTATTAAAACATGAATAACAAAAATTTAAGAAAAATTTGTACTAAATCGCATTGAAGCATATTTGTGTGCGGTAAAAAATAAATCAAAGTGTTCAAGTGAACCTTTAAATAGTTAATAATATAATTGTTATTAACATATTATGTTTTTAGTTTTTAATGCTATAATGTATATTTTTAATAGTCTAAAAAAATTAACAAAGAAGACAGAGAACATTAGCCATACAATTAAATTAAAGATTAGTTGGCTACGAAATGCATTCAATATTGTTATTCGAAAACCTCGGAACTACGACAGAAGAAAGTATGACGAATAAATCCTTTGTAGCTCAAACTACTTTTTGATATGGATATATCCAATATTAAACAATAAATTCAATAACAAAAAAGAATTTTAACGGCGCACATTCAATTCTGAATGCAATAAAACAATCTCAATCAAATGATAAAATAAATGATCATTTCTCTTAAGTGACAGCTCTCTCAGCTCTCACTAGCTGATAAAATCATCAAAACAATAATTAAAATGAAAAAATAAATTGAATTATTAATAAAATTTAACATACAAAACGAGCGCAACGCAACGCAACGCAACTGACAAAGCGAAATGCAGAAAAAAGCTGAAGAGGACGGTTCACTTTTCCTCTTGTAAATTTTGATGCAATAGCGGATTGCAGAAGTGAATCGGTGATTATTATCATTATAATCGGTAAGGTGTCCAACGATATTGATGATAACTAGGGCAACCAAATCGAAAGTTTTGTTTTTTTTTCGTTTGCAGAAATTTTCGTACATTCGGTTCATTTGCATTAATGATGTTCGTTACTTAAATATTTTTATATCAATGAAAATGAAATGTGATAATTAAAAATATCATTGTAATAAAAACCAGCAATTGCAGAGATATTAAAAATGCAAATTCGCATTTTTACGTATTCGCATTATGTTTTTGTACGGAATTATAAATAATATGAATCAATGACAAAATGCGCGAAAATTTCTGCAAACGAGAAAAACAATATTAACGGTTTTGTTGCTCTAATGATGACATTACAAAAAAAAAAAAAGAAGTTCATTCTCTACAGAGAAAGAGAGATTCACTTCTTTTGCCATTGTTTTTTTGCTTTTGCGTATCCAAAGCTGAATAATTTGATTATTATTATTATCGTTATCATACGGTTTCTACTTTCTACTGTAGATCCACTATTTAAAATTCAAACAGCTCTATTCCTCCCGTCACAAATACCGAAATAAAAAGGATTTTTTACTATTCATCTTTTCATGCACCACAGGTACATACTATTTTCTTTTAATTTTTCATTTTCTGGTTCCATCCAACTTTTAGACGACTTTTCGACCAGCTCGTCGTCGTCTTCCGAAACTTTTGATCTATAGGTTTAAGATGAATCTCTATCATTGTCGAACGAAAATTCCATGTGCATTTTTCCAAAAAAAAAAAAAAAAATGATTTTTTTTAAATCGCCAATCGATGGAAAATCATCTAAAACACGTAGAAACATAAAAATTCTGGAAAATTTGCTGAGAGGCCTCTCATTAAATTTATTTCGAAAAAAAATTCACGTCAACTTCGAGTTTGATACGACCTGTGGTGCATACTAGTCAATTACGAGCGAGTTCTGTGTGTATATTTGCTTGATTATATTTGCGATTAGTTACGCACTACGCATTTTTATCATGCAGATGCGTAATATTTTGCATTCGCATAAAACGCACGCAAACGCACACAAAATGCATTCAATTCAAACATTATTCTATTTAATAATGCAAAGGCTTTTGAATTTTTTGCTTTTTCATTTATCGAAATATACTGAATCTTTTTATAACGGTGGCGCTTAATGCGCTAAACGAATATTTTTTATTATAATTCGTAGCAATTTATGTGAAATTTTACAATAATTTTGTTGAATATTTTACCAAAAACTATAAAATGTAATTGATCATTTATCCGACCGATGATTCTGAGCTTTTTATATTTTAATTAAAATCAACAATCGCAAGACTGAAGCGGGCGGATAAACGTGATGAACTTTGTTTGGACGTTTGGTTTTGATTTCTGATTGATTCTGAAATTCACGTTCATTTCTATTTTGTTTTGTTTTATCGCTTTTTATTTCATAATATGTTTGTTATTTTATTTTTATTGGAATTGATTGTGTGCTAGAGTGAGAATTGATTGATTGATTGATTGATTGATTTACCTTTGTTCTTGCCATTTCGTTTGTTGCATCACATATTAACAGAGCTTCATCGTCAAGCGCTGTTACTAATGAATCTGTACAGGTGTTATCAACCGAAGATATACGTAAATCACTTTCGTTACAATTAATAAAATTTGTACAACGAATGGAATCAGAACTAACCGTTCCTAACAATCTGAATGAACACAGAACACAAAAGGAAAATAAATAATACAATAAACATTATTAATTTTGAAGTAAGTGCTATTGTTGTTAGTATCGTTATCAGTTAGTGGCAGAGATACATGTCTCTTTCTCGATGATTCGGACATTCAAAATACTTGGAAACCAAAAAATCCTATTTAGAATTTTTTTTATTTGAAAAACCGTTTCATTCATTTTTTTCAGCTATCCAAAATAATAATGAAACATTTTTGGGTTTTTTGTTTTTTGAAATTTAGGAAAGTTCAGAAATATTGCCGAAAAACGTGATTTCGGTGATAGACGTGACCTCCGTGATATGGGAAGTCATGTGTATTCAGCCGATCCACAGGAAGTTGGTTAGTAAAGATGGAATTTGGGATCGAATCCAGTCATTATTATTTAGAAATTGAATGGTTTTTTTTTAGGATTCATCGAAATGTCGGAAATTTTGGAAACGGTCACTCATAGCAAAAGAACCTTAAAAAAAACCGCAAAATGAAATGAAATGAAATGAAATTAATGAAAAAGTAAGTGTAAATAAAATTATTATTAATTATTTATAGAAATGCACCGAAATAAAAAAAAAATATATATATATAAATGGCGAAAACGGTGCGTTTTCTAAATGATAAATTATCTAAATCTAAAAAATCAGCACAATTCATTTAATGTCATGTAAAATAAAATGAAATGCGTAAAATAAAATAAAATGCGTAAAATACAGCACAATTTCGACGCTATATAAAACGTTGAAGTTCTAATGTTTTACACATTTGAAGTGTTTTATTCTTTTCGATTCACTTGACTTAAACATTTTATTTGGTTTCATATCATTTACGTTTTGGTACCGGCTATTTGCACTAAAAATTTTGAATTAAGCAAAATTTCACTAAAACTGGAAAAGTTTTGGAGATAATTGACAGAGAATAAACTTTTTCTTTCCATCAAAAATCAATGAATTGTTTTCCTGACAATCAAATGCGATATTATCTTACATAATGAGTGAAATTCCATTTTGTGCCTCAATTTTCATCATATTGTATATTGTTTTGTTAACTCAAATAATATTCATTTGAATTGAATGATATTCAATCGACAACAATCAACATTCAAACAGTGTATAATCCAATTCAAAATTCAATACCGAATCCAACATTGAATCCTGAATAGCATCAACAGCCACAAGGTACATATATAAATATACACATATATATATATATATATCCATCAGTTTCAGCTTGAGTTTCAATGAATGCATCACACAGAAAACAGATCAACCCAAATTCGGCAGTCATCAAAAGCAATAATGAAACTCTCATCAAAAACTATAGTTTTTAGGGCCTGATCCGATGCTCGTCGTTGCGCTCATAAGACAAAAAATTAAATTAGGAAAATCATTTTATGCGTAGGATTATCCCATAGAGAAACGAAATAAAAGAATGTTATGCATTCATACAAATAATAGGGGAGCAAGAGGTAAAAACATTATATGAATGAAGTTTCGTATACAAGTGAAATAAAAAGTTTCGCATCTGTTTGAGACTCGAAACTCACTGATTATTTTTTTTTCTCAAGTTAATATTATTGCCACTTAAGAGCCTATACCAATCAACCTTTGGCAAAATGGCCAATGTATTAAATTTGGCATTTATTTCTTTCAACGAAGTAAATTACATTTGTCTCAATAATAAAAATACATCTTAATATATATATAAATAAAAATGAAATGCTGTTTGTGTGTCGTCTATAGAGGCGCGAATAGATCGATAGCATTTCATTAATCTTTTCCGAGTGTGTTTCTTACGTTGTGTGGAAGGTTTTTAGCATAGTTACAATATTTTCGATAAAAGACGCTGTTTTCAAAATGTATTGTACATATTGTATTCAATATTACTCAATCTGATTTTTCTTCCATAATTCTTACGGCAACAATGCGATATTAGGCGACTAAATTTCTATGCATTATTGACTAAATACAACGAGCGAAAAAATTGTCACCACAAGAAAAATTTAGCTTGATCATTCATTTCCATTTGTCATTTGCCTCATTGTGATGAATAATAGTCCGGAATATCACCATCGATGATATTCAATTTAAATGAATTGTCACTTTCCGTTTGTTATAGGTAACTGAATTTGCGTTCACACGCACTGTTACACACATACATGACGAATCATATATGATAACGAATTCAATGTTGATTTTGAATTTGCATCCTTTTTTGGCTAACGCTCAATTTTTATGATGGATGGCCAACTGTAATCCACGAGTTCAACTATCTAGCCGATTACATTCTGATAATGCACTGAAAGAGGGCATGAAAATGTACAAGACAAACTATTCAAACAACATCAAAATGCGTGCAAAATCAATGTTTAGAAAGTATTATAAAGCCGTGCTCTATAGGCACCGGTCGTGTTTGGTCGCAGCGCGTGCTGAAGAAACTGATAAATCATGCCGTTGATTGTTTTTTTTTTTGAAAGCCATGTATGCTGTTGCAAAAAGAATCATCGGCTAACGAGAAATTGAATGAAGCATTGATTTTTTTTGGTCATTGGAAATGGACTGCCAATTTACCAAAGAGTGGAACTATGTCGGCTCCACAACAAATCGGCGAAACGGTAATTGTGATTCATAAACAGCGAAGCTATGTATTTTTGTACGCGAACCGGTGATCCAACAACGGTAAGTGCAAAACAATTAATTTTATTCTTCTGCTGATGTTTTGAAATAGAAAAAATAGTAAAAAATTGGTTGAGTTGAGTAGCAGGATTTCATAATAATCATAAGAAGCATTCATTTGCAAATCCCATAACAAAAGGCCTAACTGAGAATATGCATACACACAATGTGCATCGATTGTTTCGTTTTCATTTTATATCTCATTAATAACAAATTTAATAGCCGAACACAATTTCGAATGTTTATTAAAACGTTTCTTTTTATTTGTTTTTTTTCTCTCCCGTTTGTATTTTTTAATTTTTGTTCATGTTTTGCGCTGAAATATATGTATATCAAATCGTTGTTTATTCATTGTGAACCAATCGAACGGACATTGGCTCCAGCAGCTTTTTGGTATATGAGAGCGCACAAAAGTTTTTTGAAGCGTCATCCTTTTGCACCCAAAATGCACTCAATGTTGGTTTTACACGCGGGATCTGAATCGACCGATGAGACGTAACAACCAAGGTCAAAACTCAATGAATTGGAATCGTGATTTCAATGCATCGCGTGCAATTACGTCAAACGGATTGGATTTAGTAGCCGGCCATCCATTACCACAAATTTGTATAAAAACAACGAGCCCGATTTCCACAGCGTTGAAAATAGTTTTTGAGTTTCATTGAATTTCATTTATTCAAATGAAAAATAAAAAAAAATATTATTCTTATTTAGTTGGTTTTAAATATGAACTAGGCACAGTACGTTTAACTTTCGGGTTTTTGTGGACTGTGTGATGGTGATCTATGACCAACACCGATCTTTCACTGTACTGAAGGATAGTAGCATAAGTCAGAAAAATAATCGAAAAATATAATATCCTATGATGTGTGATCTTAAGATATTATGTAAGATATAGGGACGATTGTCTTTAAAGCCTTCTAGTATTTTACAAGAACGCTTTTGTCAATGTACAAAAAATAAAAGGAAATTAAGAGAGTTGAATAGAGGAACAGACGTATTGTACTGATTACAAACGGTGAATTGTTAACCAAAATGAAAAAAAAATTGTAACTGTGAAATAAGATTAAAATAAAATCAAAAAGACTGTTAAAAACGAGGTAAACTTGAATGGAAAACTTTAAGTAAATTTAACTATGCACATTTAAGAAGTAAAGATGAAAAGAACGAATACAAAAATTTTCTCTTTGCATTCGAATGAATGAATCACAATGAAAATTACTTGGATGCTATTTCTGAAAACTTGAAAATGATCAAACTCGTAGAAATGAAAGCAACGAAAGATAAAATGAAACATTATACCAACGACGAAAAGTGAATGCGTTGTTTAAATTTATTATGTATATCAGTATCAGAATAAAGACATGAACGGCTCGGAATGAAAATAGTCCTTTGAAAATATAAGCATAGAATGAATGTGTTGTTAGACTAGAAAGCAAGCCATATTGATTTTGAGGCAAATTTGAAAAAAAAAATCAAAAATAACAGACTTGAACACGAGCGAAATGATTTTTTAAAATTGAACTTGAAAAAAGTGATCTCTTTTGAGTTGAGCTCAATTTGAAAAGATTATTTTCTCCGTTCTCAAGTCTAATAACACGTTTATTTCATAGCCAACAAAACAAAAGCCGTCAATCCCGAGACATCCATATTTGAATTTTCAAAAATGAGCATAAAAAACAACTGGAAATAAGAACAAAATTCACATTTAACAAAATCAATAATTCTAGTATAGAAATCGAGTAATAAAGGATAAAGGATAAGAAATAAAAAAGCGAGTGAATGGTGAAAAATTTATCATTCAAGAAAAATGTCCAAAAATGATTGTTAGTCGTGCCAATCGCCCAAACGAAATGAAATATTTCGAATTGAATGAATGGGCGCAAATACTTGGTCTTTCTATACGTAATAGTATTAGCCTAGTTCAATCAAATTTAGTTTGGTCTATGAACTCAGCAATTGAATTATTTTGATTTTGTTTGGCTGAAGGGCAAAAAGTTTATGTGTTAATATATTATTATTTTGGGAAGAGGGAATAAAGGATTTTGGAAAATTCAAAATAATAATAGCAAAATGTGTTAAATGGAAGAGAAAAGAAAAAAATTGGTAAAATGAGGGGGTCCCTGAACATAATTAGCATGTATAACAAACATAGAAATATCATAAACCATTGAAACATGTAATCATAATAATGATGTTAAAAGTATTTTTTAGCCACCGTTAAATGGTTAAATATACGTTGATTTTTGCTCGAATGGGAAAATAAGTGGATTGTTATGAGCAAATTTTCTTTTTATTTTTACAAAATAATAAGGAACATTCGAAACGGCCTATAGTCTATCCTTTGCTCTTCGAACAAATTTTCTCGAAATTTGTTATGGAATATGTTTATTATTTCACTGAAAAACTGTTTTCTCGAAAGCATCTATTATTATAGAATGCAAACTTAATTCTAGAAAATGTTTAAGCGATGAAAAAATTCTTCTACTTGAAAATTTGAATAGTATTGAATCGCATCTTTTGAAGCAATTCATTTACATAATTTTGGTTAATCTAAATCGGCTGCAATACAGAATAAAATTTCCCTATCCTTTAATATGCTCTCATCGAACGATTCAATTCATTGAAATGACTTTAACAATCAGAGAATAATAAAATAACTGAATGCTGCTCAATAAAAAGGTACTACTGAATTGTGAATGAAAAATATATTAGAAAATGGTTTATGAAGACGAAATGATTGTATGTGATAAAAAAAAAGCAATAATTTTTTTTATTAACCTTCATGCGTTGACTCGGAAGCGATCTGTATAGATTCGCTAAGCGATTCTTTGAAAACCAGAGTCAAAACATAGGTTTTTTAACGCTCGAAGCACAAAAGTTGAATGCAAAGTTTAGATTCATAATGAATGAGAAAGAATTAAGCAAAAAAAAAACAATATACTTAAAAAATCTTTTTTTTTTTTCGACAAAACGGAACGAAGCAAGACAAATATGTGTGATCGAAATAAGAGAATCCGAATAAATAAACGTGATGGAAAAAAGAAAATAAAAGCAAACAGAATGCCTCGAAGAACAAAAAGAACAAATTAACAAAAAAAAAACAAAATAAATTGATCTCACCTTCCATTTGATTTATTTCGTGATAATTGTCTACTGTGGCGATTAAGACTATTGCTGTATGAATGACATTGGTAGAATGTTGCCTTTATTGGAGTTGCAATTTTTGAGCTCAAACTGTTTTATACAAGATATAATATAATATAGTATAGATAATAATAGAAACATATAAGATTGATTTTTTGATTTAAAAGTTGTGAATAGGAATATACTTTATTTTTTTTTTAACAGAAGACAAAAGAAAACTGTATTAGAAATGGTGACTCGTGACAAAGTGTTTTGTAATATTATCTTAAGAATTGTGGAATCGATATGGGCTTCAACTTCGATATCCCCATCAGATTTTATATTTGTCAATTTCGATTGAATGTTAATCGATTTTCATTCATTTAAATTAGTTTTGGAAAATGTGAAAGAAAAATAGAAAAAGTTGAAATAGATAGGGGGAGAGAAAAAAGAAGAGAAATAAAAAAATATAGAGAGCGAAATACATGAAATTCTTATTTAGTTTTCCAATATTGTGTAAGGGCCGGATCTCAGCAGCACTTTGTATAACAGCGTATACTTTGCAGGACTCATATTTTGAATGGTGCTCATCAAAATTGAAAAATATAAGAATACTTTTATCTAGAACATTTTTCCCTCGAGCCCAATTTTTTGTCATTGAAAGCTGAGAACCGGCCTAAAACATCAATTGTTGAGTAGGTTTGGAATAATAAGAAAGAAAATTTAATTTGATTCTATGATGCGAGGACAAAAGGGAACTTCTCAATTTGATGAGGATTTATTGAGCTTGCTTTTTTACCGATCAATCGATCATTTATCATTTAGAAACAATTAAAGACTTTGGTGTTTTTTTTTTTTTTGGTTTAAGTTGTCGATTTGCCGTTATTGAAATTCATGTCAAACACATACCGGTGTAGTGTGTAAAATAAAACAGAAACAAAATTTAACGAAAAACATTTAAACACTTGAATACCTGATTTTGATCAGATTTACCTGTTGCTATTATTACTGCTACAGCTATGATTATTTTTGATGCTACCGAAATGTTTGATTCCTTTATAATCGGACGAAGGCGGTGTGCTAGGCAATGGTGTATACGCCGTATATTGATCCGAATAATTCAATGATGTTCTTTTTGTATTATTTATAATATTATTATTATTGTTTGTATTTGAACTAGTGTTAATTGTATTGAATATAGCATTCGGATTTGGTTGATCTTTTGTTTGTAAACCACTGTGTGAGATTTGTCGTGGTCCAATGGCCGTAACCGTTACCATTGCCGGTCCAGCAACAAATGAATCATTCAGCAATAATTGATTTTGTGTTTGTGTTTGGCAGTTATTAGTTTCGTTGCTCTTTGCATTATATTTATTTTTCAAATCACTATTCACTGTTGTGATTGAATTTTTAACTGATACACTGTTTTGATGTGGATGAGGCACTGTCCAATAGCAATTTGCCGGCAACAATAAAGTGAAGAAAATAGAGAAAAAGAAAGAAAGACAGATAAAGAGGAAAAGATAGATGGAGAATGAGAAAGATGGGAAATCGAAAAAAAAATTTCAATAAAATTGTTGCTAGACGTTTTACGATAGATGAACACCAAAACTGGAAATCCATAAATATTTATCAATAAAATCCAGTTTTCAAACTTACCGCGCACTTGAGATGTTGCAGCCGATGATGTTGTCGTTGCTGTATAATCAGGTGTGCTACACACCTTATCCGATTTTTTAAACTTGAACGAAATATTTCGAAATTTTTTCGGATTCACTTTGATTCGGCAAAATGATGAGCTACGTGTTAAATTTTTAAAGAATGTATTTTTTTGCAACGCATGGTTTTTGCCATTGAATTTATTATTATTGTGCACTAAATTGGTGAAGCTATTCAAATCACTTGACGATGTCTCAATTCCACAATCTATTGAATGGAAATAAAATAAAAGAAAAAAATCAATATGAGAATGATTTGCTTATTCGCGTTTCAAAAAATTATTTTTTTCGATTTCATTTTCACTCATGAATTGTGGCACTGTTCAGTTTGATGTTCATTTACGATTCGAAGACCAAACAAAATAATAGCCAAGAACAAAAACGACAACACAAAAATGGTCACAATTCGGAATGAGGAGACTAAACATTAAAACGGCGAAAAATTCGGTTTACAATTATGTACATTTACAATTCACAACAACGATGGCACCAACCACAAAACGAACAACAAGTTATTTTTTTTACAAATCTCGCGTTTCTATATGTCACTGCACCCATCGGCAATGTACGACTCCTGCCGATTTCTTGTCAAAATTTAGATACATTTTTGTTATTAATGCAAATACATATTTCTTTAATTTGGGAACTTTTTTTTTTTTTTTTTTTGTAAATTCAAGTGAAAGGTGAAAGGAGGTTCAACAATTCTCATGAATAATCTCAATTCTTTTCGTTTCATTTTTTTTTTTCATGTAATGTGATGTTTTTTTCGTTTGTTCTCAATTTTTTTCGACTCGAAACATTCAAACAGATATTAAACATATATTTTATGTTAGATTCCTCGAAAATACAAAGTATTATTTATGGTTTGCACATAGACGAATCGGTCATAGAATGGGATGGGAAAAGATAAAAAATAGAAGATAAAAAGATACTGAGAGTGGAGAGAAAAAAAAGCAATAAATGTTGTATCCATTTTGTTGTGTTGGCCCAAAGAAATCGATAATGAATTCATCGCAACATGATGAATTAACAACAATCAATTGAAATCGAAACGAACTTGTCCTTTTAAATTTCGCTCGCTCCAACACTTTGTAACAGATTGACCAGAAGAGAAAACAAATGAACATGGATTTGTCGATTAAAAAACGAAATCAATTTGAATTCGTTTGAAATCAATTTGAAATCGTTTGAATTACTTACGTTTATGCACAATTGGTGATGGTATCGTTGGCGATGATTTAGTTGTCGCATCAATTACACAGCTTTCCGATAGATTTTTTTTAACTTTATTGCTTTCCCCGAATATGTTATGATTATTGTGGCAATTTCGATTTGTGCAACTTGTACTTAAATTGGCAACACCACTGCCCGCACTACTGGCAATCACTTCACAACTATTCGTATTTGTTATTTGTAGTAAATTTTTATCCACATAATAACAATCGAGGTTAACCATGGACTGACGATACTGTTTATAATCAAAGTGTAGCACATCAGAATTGTCTTCACTGAGTGAACATAAATAAAATAGAAGAAAAAAGTGAAAAAGTGTGAGAGAAAGAAAGAAAGAAAGAGAGGGAGAATAAGAATGAAATAAGGCAAAATGAAAAAAAGTGAGAGAAAAAAAAAATCACACCAACAACAAATATGAAATTGTTGAACGATTGAGAATGAGATCGAAGCAAAAAAGATAATGATTGTGGTTGCATCCATTGGCCAATACCAATAAAATTCTGGCTAGTGATCATAATAGTCTTTTATTTTTGTGTGTAAATTTTACACTTTTCACTTGCAAGCAAAAATACACAATACACACACACACACATGTTTCTCTCTTTATTCACTTCAAAAAGGAATGAAAATAACACAAAATATGATATATTCATTTGAGAAACATATACAATCGGAAGGAATTCAACATTAAGGCTGTGGATAGTGGCATACATTAGCTCGATACGGAATTGTTACATTACTCAAATGTATGAGCACAAGGCAAATATTGTGTATACTAAATACTAAGCGGTATCAACAAAATTTGACGTTGTTTTAATGATCGTTTTTCCTTTTGTTTTTGTTATTGTTTTGCGCCGTTACTGTGTTCTTTAGCGTTTGTATGTATTCAACATTCATTTTGAATTGATTAGTAGCACAAAATAAAGTATTGTACACACTAGGCCATATTGTGGAATGTAAAATATATTTTAATTTTTTATTTTTTTTTTTTTTAAATTTTGAAACGTTTACTGAATATTTACGTATGCGTGTAATAACAAATCAATAATATCGGCTATCGGCTAAGCAGTGATTCCGATGACTGAAATGTCATCAATACTCGAATTTCAAATGCTTCATAATCATTTTTTTGTGATGAATTTAGTTAGTTTTAGTAAACAAACAATGAAAAATGGAGTGTAAAAAGAAACCACGAACCATATGAGACATTCATTGGTCTTGTGAGCCGCATGGCAAGAGGAATTCATTCTACATTGCATATTATTCATAAATACATTTTAGACCGGCTGCGTATGCTGCCTATAGATGACAGGGCAATATAAAAAATTTAGTCTTCGATCGACGATAATAATAATAAAATTGGCAAACACAAAACGTTCGGACGACGAACGAAATGAACAAAAATATTAATTATGAATGTAACTCGGTAAGCTAATACAGTTGTGTTTGCTTGCTTACTTGCAACGAGCAAAAGAGAAAATGCGAAAGAAGAAGAGACAGAACGCCATGTGTCATTGATAACATGCATTAATATTGATAATGTTCTCTATTTGGCGTTATTTTATTTCATTGGCATGACCGTTTTTAACGATTGGCAATGATGACAATCGACAAACCTAAATAGCAATGTTCACTTTGGGTTGTATTTGATTAGGTTTTGTGTTTATTTTGTGTTTGTTTTAGTTGCTTCCGTCAGTTCAAACATCTAAGACCAAGTAGCACCATTTGCTATCGACTAATAAAAAAATGATAATAAAATAATAATAATAATATAATTAACACTTTATGAATGAAAATGCACTGCTAAAAAACTTGGAAGTAACGCTTGATGTATGATTTCAAAAGATCTATTTCTTACGGATAATGTATTGACATGTGAAATGTATTGGAATTTTAGTTGCTAATTATTTTTCTGTATCCTCAGACATTCTTAGGAGAATGATCGGGCAATATCGCTATGCATGGTTCGAAGGAAATCGGCGACTTCGATAAGAATAACTAATCCAAAACAACTCAGTCTAAAATGCAAAAAACCTTATTTCTAAAGTATTTTGCGACCTTTGCCACTGAGGAAAATCTTAGTATCAATAGCAGATCAATAGAAACTTTATCTTCCGTGAAAACTTGAACGAAAATGAAAATTGATCATTTCTGAACATTTTTTGTACTAGAGCTACCATTCAAGAGGTTGCCCCAGCATTGGAGCTATGTAAAATCTTAATATGTACTATTAAAAACTGTATCTCATGTCTCATGTCAAAGTTTACGTGTTCGGTTCACGAAAAAATGATCTGAATGCGAAAACTGCTAATTTTTGAGCATTTGCTGTAATAGAGCTTGTAACCTTTCAGGAGGTTACAAAAGCACTAATTTAAGAAATCGGACTCCCTGGAGCGCTAGCCCCCAAAAAAAAAAAGTTCAGAGGGAAAAATAGATAGTGTGTCAAAATTTCAGAGCTCTAACTGCCATGCATGATGATTTATGTCCGGTACAAACATATAAAAACAGACTTTAAAGCTTGATAAAATATCTTATGACTTATGACTTATGCCATATGATATCGTTTTAATAGTTATCCATCGATCGTCTCTGTCATTTATACTAAAATCGATGACGATATCCGTGAATCAACATTAAAAATATTCAGAGAGAAACGAAAACTGTTTTTACGACGCAAACAATGCGAAGGAAAACTATGCGTCATTTTCGGTTCTTTTCATGATATATAGAGGCATATGCTTCTTGATACTGAGAACATGATATCCAGGATGTCAAGGAGCACGTGGTTTTGATATTGGTTTAGATATATTGACAGAGAATTTCCTCTGTTTCACTTTTGAGTTATCTATTTCAGTCAATCGATGAAATCAAATTTACCATCACGATCCGGAATTTGATATGTATTTGGATCACCAGCATTTCTTAATGTTTTATATTGATTCGGTCCTTTTTTTCAATTTTTGTTTGCATATTACTTCATTTAAATTTATATGTTAAAATTTTTCTTTTATTTCTAACATAACATGGTAAACCGAGACATTGACTGAATTTTTTGAAGAATTAAAACTGACCAAATTCTCCTCTTGTTTACCGAGAAAATGTCTTATCATTCGCATTTCTTTACTTTTGAACCATCAATTTAAATACGATTCTATTTATCGCACATCATTCAGAATGTGGATTGATTAATTCTTCTGTGCCTTTTGTGTTTTGTGATGCAAACAAAAGGCTCAATTTTTGGTTATTTTCATTTTGTTTATAGCAATAATAGCACAGAGCCATTATTCAATTCAATTTTCGGAAATTTACCTAATTAAATTTGAATCTATACAGTCAAAGTTCAAAATAAATATGTTTGAGTATATTAATAATGATTAATATCAATATTCATAGTCCTAACGTTTTGGCTTGTATCCATTCAATAAATGCTCTCTGAAGCATCACCGTAAGTGTAAACTGAAAACTGAAATCGTCAATTTCAGCAACGGAACGTCTTCATATTTCCAATGTACGTTTAGAGGAAAAAGTGTACAAGTCACACATATAGCGGCGCTACGTTCCTTGAACTGATATGAATGCAAACGATAACAGTTCGATGGAATGAGTGGTCGATCAGCTTTGACCTGCCGTCCTTCCTCAATACAATTTATCAATGGATCAGTCGAGCGACGATCTCAAATCAAAAATATAATTGAAGATTTAATGGTTGACGCATCTTTTCATTTATTTTTCTAATTTTAGATTCATAAAATTAAACCAATTCGAATCAGATGACAACGAGATGTTACGAATGTCGTTTTGAGCTATATGTTTGTAGTTCTTGTTTCGTTTTCGTGTGCCATTCATCAGTTAACCGAGAAAATGAAATCATATCAACACTGTATGGGATGAAATTTGAAATAAACTCATCAAAATAAATGATAAAAGCAAAAAAAAAAAGAAAAAAGTCGTCTCATATTATTGTGAATGAGAAGCGAAATGTACACGCAGCTAGTGTGTATGAGATTTGTTCATTGTCAATACGATGCGTTAGTATTACTTGTGATTATATTTTAGCGCACAGTTCGTAGTATGGTCATGTGTCTGGAATCATGTTCCATACATTTTATCCGAATCGCTTTGATCTGTGTGCCAATTTTAGACAAAATCTAATTAAATTAATAACATCAAGTAAAAAATAAAAATCAATTACATTGAATTCGATAAAAATGTCCAACATTTGTGGGTCGGTCGTCTGTTTTTATTGTTGTCGCCATCCACACAAAATTACTCTTCAAGAATCTTGTACACTTCCAAATCCGTCTGATGTCATTCAATTATATTTCATTCTTTTATATTTTAATAATTCGAACATCACATAGTTCTGACCTGAAAACTCAAAACAGGCCACATTCAAAATAAGAATTGAATTGACGTAAAAAGAAAACAATGTTTGGTGAATGTAATCCATTCCGAAACGTCGAGAGCTATTATGCAAAACATATGCAAATAATGAATGCTAAATATATGTGATTGATCTGAAAAACGAGACGTAATATAATGTTTGTCATACACTTTTGTTAAGAATCATTTAATGTCTCATCTCAATTTGTAGATAGAACTGCATATTGCATGTTCTGCCCAGAAAAAATCTTCCCGAAAAAGAAACGGCTAACAATTACTCTGTCCGGCATTTAAATGGTTTTTCGCTGTAGATGCAGAATAAATTTTGCAATGAAATATAAAGTCATTACATCGTCATATATATATATATATATGTATGTGAATCCTTGTACCATCTTTAACTTGGTGTGACATCTCATTTCTTGTGATATAGAATATTCGAATGATTGAGGAAAACAATAGATCACGTGACATCACACATCAAGCATTACTACCGAGTGCAATTTGGCAGTGTATTTAAACAGAAAAACACACAAATATACGCTGCAATTCTTAAAAGCAAAAGTTTAAAATAATCAATAAATAATATAATAACAATGACGCTGACGTTCACCAAAACTTTTAACATTTTTAAAAATAACAATTTGTATGCATAGTTGCTGAGTCTAAATCTCCTAGTCCGAAGGAGTAAAGATAGACTCATGAAATGTTGTAGAAAATTTTCCAGCATACACATTTGTCATATATGTACGATGTACGTACAATGTATATAGAACCATTTATAGCTCAATATTTCACATAAAGAAAAATCCATCTTAAGCTCTTTCGGGATTCATTTAACAAATGATATAGACTTGTCATCGCTCGTTGAACTAATTTGATGTACATATTGTACGTATCTATGTTGTGTTCACTGTTCACTGCCATTCACAATAAATAATATTTCATCCATTAATAAGTCTGTTTTGAAAGGCTTTCAAAATGTGACCGAAATGTTTGGAAATGTTCAGCCAAGCGAGCGAAACGAGCCAGATTTAAAAAATTTCAGGACAATAAGCGCATTGAGACCACTAATCCAATATGTACCACATTTTTATTTCTATCATTTTTTTCCATCCGAATTCAGATCAAAACGAAGCAGTTTTTTTATTCATGATCTCTTCAAGCTGAAATAAAAATTGAAATTGAAATGCGAACATCACAAAGGTGATAATCGTAAAGCAGATGATCTTTACTGACAAATGACAAATGGTAAATAAATGTGTTATGCAGATAAACAAGTCAAAATATTGCTTTTATTAAATGGTGCATTTAATAAATGCTGTGAATGCTGAGAATGCCTATTGTCAAGCCGATTTGCATCCGGAGACTATTTTATGATTCTATCACAATTGTCACTAACCATCCCATATTTACATTGGCACCGGATCGAAATCTGGCTGTTGGATGTTATCTAACTACTCTGTGAGGCTGCGACATCTAAACAGTGTCCCAAATTTGGTATCATTCGTCTCTTGAAGCATCATATACGTTTGAATATGGTCTTATTCATTTGTATTTTTTTTTTTTTTTTATGTCGTATGCATCAATACTCAACACAAACTAGGCAATACTTCGCCTGCAATACATGCATAGAAAAAATATTCGCATCGAGTGAGAAGTGCTGTGGCAAATGACAGAGTCATAAGAGTTTCACTCATCGTGCTTTTGTGTCGCAAATTGTTTCGCATGATGTGTTAAATATTTCACCGATCATTTTTATATGCATAATGCATATACATTTCAATTGAACAAAATGAATGTGAAGAAAAACTCATTCATATTTGAAATAATTCAAATTATTCTAAATATTTTGCTAAGCAATTTCATTTAAATTAAATATGAATATTCACATTCCTTGACAAATCGGCTTCTCGCATGAGTACGCGTGAGTGTCGCTTTGCGCATTATATACAAAATATAGTGTACATCGATTTTAAATTCTTTGATTATTATTATTATTATTATTATTATTATTAGTTACTTTAGATGGTCTACGTTGCATTCGTTAGTTGCATTTGGAATAAACTAAACATAATAATCGTTTTGATTGCATATACATAGTAGAAAAATATTCCGTTTGTTGTCATTTGAACGTCATTAGATGCTAAAAATTTTATCGTTGAAAAATGATGAAAAATTCAAAATGAAATCGTAAATCATAAATCAAATTCGAACAAAAATTCCAAAGAAAACGAATGAATAAATACTAAACATAAACATCAGAAGTCCTCTGCATATTTCGTACAAATCACAATAAAACAATTTGGTTGCTTTTTAACCATCATCGAAAAGTATAATAATAATAATCATTGTTTATCGAAATTTGAAAATAGCTGATTTTGATTGCGACTATTTATAACTTTATTCTTTTTCATTTTTGGGTTTATTGACGACTCAGTTTGACTAGCCAACAGCCAGTAACCATATTCCAATGAATTATATGACAATTCAGCATTTTGTTGATTGAAAAATAAATACAAGGTACTATGATATATTTGTTTCGTTTTTGGTCCAATAAGATGTCGATTCGATCGCCAAGAAATCCTAAAGTGATAAACTATGAAACGGAGCCCTATGTCATGGCTTGAATCTTTAGAAATATTCTTCATTTTTCTCATTGAGCCGATGGCTGACGACTGACTATTAACGATTCCACAAACCGAATATTCTAGTCATTTTCTGCTCCTATATAAATATATCACGCGACATAAGATGTATTATTGTGTTCAGATATATGCGTTTAGCTCATTTTGCCTGTATCTGTGTGGGTTTGTTCATTTGGTGAACAATAAAAAAATTCTAAATGAATAAGAAATATTGAACTACAATATTCATTATTCATATACAATATATGTAGTTGGAATTACATTATTGATACTTGAATTCGTCGAGCACATTGTCGCAAAAAATTTTTTTTAATCGCTCAGACTCAGAAATGAGAGTTGTAGACAACATGAGTAACATAATTAAATGGAACAATCGAATATCGACTTTTTTTTATTGATATTAATTTACTAAATTTCTTATAACAATAAGTTCGTTTCTCGCGATTGTCACACGCTTACTGTTTGCTTCTCAAAACAGATGATTATACATTTGCAATTGACGGATGATATTCTCAAATCATTACAATTATATGTTTCCTATGTTCTGATTTTTCTTCTTTTTTTTTTTCATTAAATGCGTACAAAGGATACATTGTGAAGTATGATCACAATTACTAACTTGCTCTCTCACTCTATGTATACATATACAAATAGTGTAAACTGCACAATCAGGGCAGCAGTTCCATAATGTTAAATACTACTTTAGATAAGTTTCGAAACGAATAGAAATGAAGGTTAGGCCTAAATTGAGTATGTATTTCGGGCTCTTTGGCAAACAGCACCTCCATTCCAAAAAGCATGCTTAGTGATTAATGCATCGTAACAAGAAGAGTATGATTCAACCCTGCAGTTGTATTCAAATGAATACGAATCCAATGGGATGCAACTTATGGAACAGAGATCAGAAACATTTCATTCAGCGAAAATTCATAGTAATTTTTTATTGATTTTTGTTCAAGTGTTTGTTGTGAAACTCTTCCATGATAAAAATGATTCGACTCCCTGAGTATTTGAATTTCTGTTACGTGCCTATCTGGCATATTCAATTGTCGCGAGCAAGTGATATAGATGCCATAAATCTACATATATATGTATTGTGTGGTTATGCATAACAAAATTGTCGCTTGTTCGTCGCATTCATCGTTGGCGAATTAAAGTATCATTCAGTTGAGTTTAGAAAGCGCTAATAAACGCCTGCAACCACCACATTCTGAATCCCAAATTATTCAATTAGTATTTCAGGATAATCTAGACAGTGTTCAAATATTTCAATGGATTTTGTTCTTATTGTTTCCAAGGTTCATTGTTTCCAGAGCGGCTAAAGAACTTTCGAAAGAATGTTCGGTCAAAATTCACACAGCCCTGAGTCACTGCGCTTTTTTGTTCGCAAGATTTCAGTTTTTATGAATGATTAATGAAATATTTGCATAATAATTTATATAATGTTTTTTTATTTTTTCATTTGCTTTCGTTATATTTTTGTATTCCTGTTTGTTGTTGTATTTGATGGAATACGTGTCCAATATAGGTATAAAATGGATGTTATTCTCATTTTGTATCGTAAAACGTGATACCTAAATGTTTACTTTTAACAAAAAAATTTGCACGATGGCATTATAAAACAGCCGTCTATTCTAAGGCTGCCATTGTTCGCCCGAATCAATATCCGGACTTTCTAGGATTTTTAGGTTAAAGTCCGTCTAGTTTCACCGGCCCAGGTGGTCTAACCTATATTAACAAATCTGGATTTCGCTCGGATTCTTTCATACAGATCATAGCGTCCGAGCATGTGGAACTATCGCCGAATTTCAAGTAACAAACCCGGATCGATTCCGGACCAAATCCGGGCATCTGGCAGGCTTAGTCTCTCCGTATTCGTGAATACAATGTAATTGAAAATTTGTCTTGGAATATTATTAATGCTTAGTTTATTGCCGTTTGTCAGATTGTTTGATCTGTTATTTTATGTACGTTCTTATTTTGTGTCTGCATATATCCAATATATACATATATATGTGTAGATGGAGAATCTAATGTCTAAGCGATGCCCTGTCGTTCAAATATTTTCAGTAAAAGAAATTTTTATATTAATTTGATGATAGCAAATATGAAATGATTGTTGATGATGTGATTAAGAAATATCTTATTCATAAAAGCATACAATTCCCAAGAATCCCATACACACAATTGTTAACGCACAATATACATTTCACATTTCACATTTCACATTTCACATTTCATATGCATAATATGTATTATATTGTATAGTGTATGCAGCTTAAAGGCCGTTTTATAAGCTTTTTTTTTATTCAAGCGAACACAAATTTGAATATGGTTTTCGGGATCTGTGCCTAAATTTGCATGGATGATTTTCTTCCATAAATGTGTGAGTATATTTATCACATTTGCTCCGTCTTAACTTCTTTCAAACTCATTTGTTTCATATTTTTCATCTCATTTCATCGAATCTTTCGTAAAAAGAGAAGGATAGAATCAACAATTCAAATTCAGTTATACATTCACGTGTACCATCCATTCATTTACATCATTTTTCCATTCCAGAATACAAAATAAAACTTTTTGGTGTCATTGAAAATTAATAGCCAACAACGTTTCGATAAATTGTGGACTTTGAAATTCTAAAATAAATCGTTAACCTAACGAATGCCGAAGACACAAAGAAGGTTTAAAATTCATGGAATATTTTCAGAAATGGAATGTTTTTACAAATCTGTACAGGAAATATATTGAAATTCAAATCACATTTTCACATATAGAATTCGGGTTTCTATCTCTCTGGCTGACAGAGCTCTCTGGAGTTGGGGCTCTCATTTACAGCATTGGACAAATGGTTGGAAAGAAAAACATCGAACTAAATGCATCTGTATAACTATTTCATTTGCTATTAAAACATTTTGTCGAGTGAGTATAATCGGCATTATTACAATTTATAGCCAATTCAAATTGAAATACATGTACATTTCTTATTCAATATTCAATATTATTGAATTACAATCAATCGGGATCTCTTTTACGTTCATATAAAACACAAGACTGTTATGAGAAAAAAAAATCGTACGTTATTCTATTCACTGTTTTGCAATCAGAAGAAAATAAACATGGAAAGATAAAAGAAAGATAATACATTTGAATGTGAGTGGATGAATGTTGAATGGATGGGAGAACGAGCGATTATTAATAAAATGGATGAGGAGTTGGAATCAAATAGGGCTCAACGCTTAGGATCTCGTTTTTTAAGCTATTCAAACCAATTTTAGGCTGATGAGCAAACACACACACACACACACACACACACACACACACACACACACACACACACACA
>GL501519.1:2427191-2513633 GCA_000149185.1 Mayetiola destructor
AACAACACACACACACACACACACACACACACACACACACACACACACACACACACACAGATATTGATACCTTCTAGCGAACAATCGTAATCATTTGTGTGATGTGTGTAGTTTTGTTTGTGTTGTTTGTGTTCACGAACATTTCGGTTCGTTGAACATTTCTAGTACGGTAAACTACCAGAGTTTTTATTTTCATATCAATAATTACTATGAAAAGGGAAATGTTAAGCATAATTTATATTTAGATTAATTCTAATCGGGACAGCATATAAATACCGTTAAGAATGCCGTCAATCAATTCCATGTAGAAATAAAAACATAAATGCATCTGCTAGGAGTTCTTCCATTTAATTTCTGCAGCATTAACAGGTGTATATTACAAATCGATGAATGTTATTTGATTCGAATAAATGATTTTAAAAAATGCAAAAATCGGTGAAAATAATGCGAAAAATGCGAATGCATTATAATGAAAAAAAAAAAAAAAAAACTTGAATAAAATGAGAAAAAAAGTTAAGCAATAAATTTGGGCACATACCTTCTCCAGTTATTTCCGTAAGCTCCTGGACCACTGACTCGCCTTTGTAGAATATTTTTAAATGGCATATCTTTAGCGAGCAAACTAGCAAATGACTAGTTTCAGTTTTTGAAATTTAAAAAACGGGTGTTATAGTTTGATTTTGGTTTTTCTGCTTATTTTTTTGGTTTTGTGTGAAGTGAATTTGGGTTTCTAAGAAGAAAAGAAAAATAAATACAGTGGAAAACGGTTAGCAGAAAAATAGAGATAGTGATAGAGAAATAAAAGTGCATTGTTCACTCCAAAGAACTTGCTTTTGTGTCTAGTTTTTCCTTGTTTTCATTTCCATTTGTCGCCTTTTTAATTTTCTTGATCTGTTTTTCTCGTTTTTTCTTTGTTTTTCATTCTCCGGGGAAAGTTTCTTTTATTTCGTAGCATATTTTTCGTTTTTGCTTAATTATTATTGGTGTGTAAAAATATATTTTGTATGAAAATGAAGATACACTTCATTCCATTTTTCTTTCCGCTGTTTTATTGCGACACTATTTGCGCTTCTTTAACAAAATTTTGGGTACGATTCAACACATTTGGCGTGAGTAACTAGTATCCAGTATCCAGTATCCATGTATCCATTTCAAGTAGTTAAAAAAAAAAATCTCACCGTTCCGTTTGCAAGAGAAAAGCTTTTTCCAGAGAAAATTAGCTTGCTTAATTGATTTTTCCGATTCGAACCGAATAAAAGCATGCAACATTTGCCAAATAAAATAATCGAACTAACAAAATTTTGCGAAAACGGGACATTGTCAAAGTCTATCATAGTTAGACAAACAGATGATATAAGTTTTAATTAACAAACACGAGTCGACAAAAGCCATATTTCCATATGATAGTCGAAGCGACACGAATTCCATTGGTACCATGCAAAACAAACCTTCGTACTCATCGATTAACAACAATCGGATGCAAATTGATTTTTGTGCGCCTCGTTGCGTTTTAAACGGTAAAATAATATAGACCATGTACAGTGTACAGTCATCGAGTTCAAAGTTGCTACTTCCAACAGTTGTTGGCAGCACTTCTGAATGAATTTTCAAATATTCTAATGAAACAATGAATTCAACCAATCAAAATTTCATTTTCATTCAAATGGTTTTTGGACAGATTTTTAAATAGATTTCGAATTAAAGACAAAAATATTAAAATCGCATTCCGAATGGAATAGTATTCACTGTTCTGAATGGTTGAATTCATTCATTTTTGGGAAGTGAAATGCATCGACTTATGAGCGCCTGATACCTGAATTTATTCAAAATACGAATATATCACTCAAGGTATAGGAATATTGGCTGCAATCAAACGAAATGTGTTCAATGTTCAATGATGGACCAAATCGATGACGAATGCGTTTAGTCAATATTTCCAATGGAATATGCACTGTTCTCATTGGTTGAAATCTTTTTTTCACTGGAGGGCGAACAATTCAACGAAATCTGAAGAGACGTTGTGCTTTTGACATAAATCGTTCAAATTTTTTACGTGACGATAGTTTTGTTTCTTTGCAGCAAGAATTTCACGATTTTAAGAAATACTTTGGTTATTATTTTTTTTTGAATCACGGTATTAGGCGCACATAAACTATATTTTATCATTTATATGGTTAATTGTTGGAAAAAGTTTCATTTGACTGATATTTTTACTAATTGAAAGTAAATCAGGCGCAAATAAATGACAACAGAAATTCACAGAGAAATGTTGACCATTTACGCAGTTTTATCGAGTTTAATTAATGCATTTGTGCATAAATAATTGTTATCAGGTATATGCTATTATTCATGAGCGCCTGATACTTCAGCTCAATCGACAATATGGAAATGGCACGGCAAACGAAGGAATTTTTGTGGCGTTCAATCAAATTCACTTTGTTTCCTGATGATTTTGAATATTTCGAAGGAATCGCACAACCAACCTGACAGTGATGAACACAAGTATTCCAATATTTTTCCCAAATGCTAAAAGTGGCAAATTTAAACTCGATGAGTGTACCATGTACATGTGTTGTTTGTACATTGTACATATATCATTCGTTCAATCAGTTGATGGAACGCATTCCAATCATAATTTAATTTGTGCAAATAAATAGAAACTATGCCGAACGGTACCATCCGTAAAATACCCCTTAACATTCGTTTCGTTCGCTGTATATTCGAATTTCGATGTTCTCTGTTTCAGTCAGACGGTCGAGATTCCCTTCAATGAAAATAAAAAAAATAAAAAACAGCAAGCGAATAGAAAGAGGCACATCATAAGAATCATGTGACACACAACCGATTAATTGACAGAACTGCGAATACATATTGTCTCAGCGGCTAAGGCCACAGATATGAAATACACCTTAAGTAGATTAGATTATTTTCTGCACTCTTTATTTTCAAATATTAAACGAATTAAGTATTTAGTATTTATACTATTTGTAGATCATGATTAATTTGATATTAAAATTTCTATCAAATTTTGCACAATATGCAAGACAAGAACAATAAAGGACTAGAGTTTTGAATGAAATCGTTTGTTGAGTATTCTCTACTTCCCACCAGGGAAAATTAATACCAATAATTTAACTGTAGAACTTGAGATCTTTGGTACCGGTGGTGCATAACAATAAAGCCAGCCGATTTGATCCATCTCTCTTTTGCTCATGAACTCTCCAACTTATCGACTACAATGCCAACAGAACACTTATAGTGCATAGTTCGTTACAATTGTTTATCGTACTCATGGGAAATCTTCAACAATTCTTTGTGAAAATGGGTTTGAAAAATAATGTTTAAAATGGTTTTATTTTGTGGAACAATTCGATCAATCGACCCAAAAAAAAAAGAAGAGAAAATTGAACGGCAATGATAAATTGGCGAATTGCGACCATTTACTATCCGCATTTTTTCTCATCCGGTTTCCCTTGCATGCACAGAATTGCGTTGAAAGGTAAAAAAAAAACGATATTTGAAGGCACAACAATTTATTTAGGTGTTATATGGGCTATAATAGTGTGACGTCTTGTGTTTAAATCAAATCAAAAATCAATTATTATCGATCGAACTGATTCCCGTTTTAGCGTTTCCATTCATTTCTCATTAAAAACAAAATATCGTTTGTATGATACAAAACAGTTACAGTATCGTATGATGAGGAATTGTAGAAAATGTGTACATAAAATAGACGTGAGCATTTTGGTTTTATGAAATTGATTCGCAATTTCGACGAAATCCATTTTCATTTTGCTTTTTTTTTCTCCTTTAATCTTCTCATCGCATTTTTTTTTCGAGACTTTTGTCTTTTTTTCAATTAACAAATTTTCCAACGAGCAAATCAAAATTGATCAAATCATTGGGAAAGTTTGTTCCTATAAGTTGAATATGGATTGTAGGTTTTTTTTTCACAACTCTCATTCCGATGTCATGAATCATGAACACTTTTCAATTCTTACGAAGAAAGTAAGTTGCTAAATGCATAAGCATGACTTCACTTCACTCCCTTTCACTTACGGTACTAATTACACCGCGCAAAACTTCCGTTCAATGTAATCTTTCGTACTCACGAACAATGAAATTCATTGCCGTTTTAATTTTTTTTTTTTCTGATAATATTGGTGCCGTTGTTAGTTCGCTTTTTTCACATAAGTATTCTATTATGGGCCGTTTAGATAACAACGAAGTCTTCATATAAAATACTAAAAATCAAAAATACAAAGTTTGTTACCGATTTCAATGAAATTATCGATCAAAAGAATTATTTTTCATCAGATTATTTTGATGTTGCAGTTTTTTGGCTCGAAAAGCTCATGAATACATCAATTAATTTGAAGAACGACATACCGAACAAAGGCCAAAAATAATCAATGTATTGAAAGTTGAAAGGCACAGAAAAAAATGAGCAGTGAGCACTGGGTAACAATCGATTTTTCTTCTTTTTTTTTTGCTTTGCTATTTTTTGTTTTGTATCTTTTCATTCTTTTGCGAATTTTGTTGTTGTTGTGCTTTGGCCACAATTCCAAAACGTAGGAGTTTTTTTTTCACAGAAAGTATGAACGCAATCCATTTATGTGCATGGGCTATGGAACACTAGAACTTCGTCTCTTTTTTTTTCTCTCTCTTCTTCGAACAAATTTTCGAATGTATAATGTATATTGTATATGGAAATGCATGGTCATTATTTCTCTGAAGGCTCAAGGAATTTCATTTTTATTTTCATTTTTGCTTATCTTAGTTGCGACCCATCCAAGGGTCTCGTTGAATGTTCGACTCTTCAGTCAATTGGTGAAAAGAATAATAAAGAAAGTGAAGGTGAAGATGTTTTATCCTGATATGTCGACTCGTACGTCTCACAGTTCCCGCTTCATTTTTTGGTTAGGTTCAAATTAACAACGGAATCAATATTGTGATATAAAATGCAATCCACTCGAAGTCAAAAAGAAGTGCTGGCAAAGAGCCGTTCAACACATTTTTCTAGCTGACATTTCATTCTTATTATCTCGTCGGATCGACGAAAAAAAAAAGATAATGATTTGCATATATTTACAATATAGATATATAATATTGTATATTTTTTCGAACTTCTTGTAGATATTCATAAATAAGTCGATTGTGAAAGTACGTTTTTGTAGAATGTATTACAGCAGGATTGTTGCGCAGTTCACTTAAACAAAATACTATGTATTCCTTATCCATAGGTTTGAGGATGATGCATTGATGTACGCAAACAGCTTTAAAATTTTAGCGCTGTCAAAATTTGCTCAAGTAGATCTACATGGAATTCATGTATAAAATACAAATATACATACATATATTCATATATATCAATAAATCATGTATACATATGATAAGAAAGAAGCCTGCAAATTTGGTATTTTTGGAGCCGTGCTGAGCAATCAGAATAACAGCGTTGCATTCAAGAAGAGGAAATGGAAGCTAAAGAAAAGAAAACGAAAGTGAAAGCGAAAGCAAAAGCGAAAATATGGAAAAATTCCTTTTAAAAAGAACAAAACATACTTTTGTCGGTGGGGCGGTGGAAGCAAAATATTCACAATAAAATATATGAATGAGAGTAACCATAATGAGCGCCCAAAAATAATTGGCAGCAGAAGCTACATACAATGAAATTAATCACGGAATGGACACATGAATGTACGATCCAGGTCTTAAACAACACACAAAATATATTGAAAGTTAAAAAGACAATACGAATAAATGAAAAAAAAAAACAAACAAACAGAAAATAGGGATGGGAAAATGATGAAAACCTCGATTACAGTTTTCATCAGCGCCAATTTTTTTTTTTGTTTGTTTCATTTCATTGCGAATGGTTGAAGTAATGTTTGAAATACAATAATTTCATCGATTTAGCAATCTGTCACCTTTGTTCATATTTGCGTTTCCTCTCATTCATTTTATTCCCTTTTTTTTTTGGTTGCCTTTGCCAAATTCTCCTAGTATATGGACATCATGGCATTTATTTTCGAACGCATATTCGAAATTCATTCAACATCAGCTGAACACTGAACACATTCTGACGGTTTATAGAAACCGCCAATCTCAAAGCGTTCAAAATATTATCTCAAATAACCATAGCACTCGTCGTGATATTCGTCGCGACAGCAACATCAATAAAGCAATATCCTCAGTTTTATTCTTTCGTTTTGCGAATAACGTTTTATCGCTTTGAATGTGGCAAATGCGAAAGTCAACAATCAGAATTTTAATAGTGATGAGATTCATAGCCCTGATAATGATATGACCGAACGCGTCATTGTGAATATGGATATATGTAGTGGATGGCTCGATTCAATTTCATATTATATACGGTGTTTGTATGGATTTGGATCTGGTTGATTTATGTTTGTGTGTGTATAAATGAAGCGATATCATTGCCATTGTGCAACATGACCGAAAAAGAAAAGAAAATCATAAGCGCCGAACACCAGTCAGCATTATGTTGTAAAATGTAAAATAGATGGAATATCATGTGCATTGTGTGTATTTTGAATATGACTCAGAATTATAGTTTCTATTTGGCTTGATGGCATCAGCAAGGGATCGTCGTCACTTGTATCCATCGAAGGTATTATTTTTGATTCGAGACGCGAGTAACGATGCAAAAGCGTGGGAAATAACTTTCGTAAATAAGCGAATGTGACTGAATGACGAACCACAGTAAACGAACAATGGACTGGAAAAGGAAAAGTCAATTTTCTCTCTCTTTCTTTCTCTTCCTGTCTTATTTTCTCTTCTCTTCTTTTTGGTATGTAATAGTATTTTGTTTGCTGATATTCTGCTAATTTACTATATTATCACGAGCCTTTCTATGCCGTACATAATGACATAATGTAACATATGATTTTATTTGTTATTTTGAATGTCCTATTTTCACACGCAATTTATGCTGACACACGCTTAGAACCATTTATCGTACATTTGCGTATATCACAAAATTCGAAAGCATAAAACACAATAGTGATAAAACAGAAATAGAAATATAGGCTTAAATTACAATATTATAAATGGAACCGAATTTTCAAAATAACAGTATCAAAAAATTATTTACTTGAAACATCTTACGGTAGTGGCCCGAGCTAATTCCATTATCACATGCAAAACACGTTTTATATATATCCAAACGATACAGTGTGTCTCATTTAATTGGCGCAACACAACGGAAAATGGCTTTCGAATTCCATTTTTCTGGTTAAGTTAAGGGAGGTCCTGCAAAGAATTTTGCTCGAGCCGTTAAGCAAAGAAATTAAGGCAAGTAAATATTGCCAGATTGAGCTCGTTTTCGGGAAAAATTAACAAATATTGAGTATTTGCCGAAAAATCGGATCGGCCGTTCACTCTTTGAGCTCTGGCCGGCCGTAATTGGTTTCGTTTATATTGTGAAGAAAGATTCAGAAAACAAGATAAAGATGAAAAAATTCGTGCCGGTGAAAGAAAAAAATGAAAAATGTCGAGATGAAAAAGATCACTGTTCATGTTTCCCTCTCCAACACAGGAATATGGAATACAAACCCACATTTCATAGTGGTGCACCAATTATGTAAGACACCCTGTATACGCGATGAAATCTCTAATAGTAATTTTTTACATGGGCGATTGGCGCTAATATGATATAGGATCTAAATTTGCATCTAGGTAATCATTTCTCTTTTCGCATAAAAATGTATTGCACAAACGAAAAGAAAAAAAAATTAAACTAATGTCTTCAATTCGAATCTATGAACTCCGAACGAATAATTCAACATACATAACATTATAAGCAGCTATTGTATTTTTTGAACAGTTTTGATTTGGAAATCGCTCTTTTTTTTCCTTGGGAAATTGAAATAATGAATTCAAACACACAATGCACGACGATGCACGCCCAAAATAATATGTGGATTATGAACAATGGAAATTAAAAGGGAAACTGACAATACTAATGAGCGTATGAATCCACGTTTATAGTGTTCGCATTAAATATTTGGACCATTCGAGTCGTATGGTTAGCATCTAGAATTCTGATTTTCTGTTCGGCATAGAAAAATCCTAAGCTACTATTTGTCTTCTTTTTTTTTGTTCCCTTGAACGTGCTAGATGCGAAACGTTTTCCTTAAAAATATATATATATTGTTGTTGTTGAATTGAACTTACGTTTGCTGTGTTACTTGTCATGAAAGTATTTTGTAGTTTGAAGTGAACTTGACTGGCTACTGGTTAAATATTGGTCGTTCCGGTTTCGTATTTTTTTTTTTGCATTCGAGTTTGAGCTATATGTTGATTTGGTTGGTTGTTTTGAATTCCTTGCGAATTTTTCTTTTTTTTCGCTTTCGTCCCCCCAATAACAATGAAATATATTGTACATTCGACGTTGTGTTGTTTGTCATCAATTCTTCTGCGCGCACGATAAGTAATAATTGTACATTTTGACATTCAATTCGAGTTGAGTGATGTTATTTCGTTTGCTCTTTTCTATGTCTTACACGTTCTCCATTTGTCAATGATTCAAAGAGTCAATTTTTCAATCGATCTCTCTTGTGCTTATATTCTTATTGATGTTGTATTCGTTCGATTACAGTTTTCATCAGATATCAGAGTCGTTGAACATCCAATCGAATGAATCATATGAATTCCTTTAGTTGATTTATTTTTGTTCTTATTTAATTTTTGATTAATTTGCTTTTTACAATTGTTCTGTTTATATTTTGCTTTTCGTTTAAAATTCATTTTCAATGTTGTTTTGATGCCGATTTGAGATGGGTCACTACATATCTATTTACTCTCAATTTGTTCGCTTTTTTGCTTTGATTGTGTTGTATCGAACAATGTTCGCTCCACAGTATTTTTTTGGTTGGGCGGCTTTTTTTTTTAAATTTGTGTATCTGTGCCGAGAAGCACCGAATCTCTGACTGTCGCTTTTGTTTTTCGAGTTTATATTTTCTATCGGTTTTTAGTTGTTTTGGCGATTTATTGAATTCATGGAATTCACGGGATCTGTGCACATTATATCGTATCAATTTACCAAACGGATCAAATGTTCCAAATGTTTCGAGGGGAAATCTTCAGGTTCGTTCGAGAATTAAGAAGCAAACCATATAATTCACACGATGCACAATCGAACAATTTTATATACATTATTAGATTGCATCATAGAGGATGACAAAATTTAATTGGCAAAATTAAAATCAAAACAATGCACATAATACTAATATTATTCACATATACACAGAACAACAGTTAAACGAACCATCGATTTTAGCTTTTGAATCGGTTTTCCAAATTCCGAACTCCGAATGCGAACGAACATTTTATCGAGAGACACAAAAAAAATCGATAAAACATATGCATGAAATTTTACGTAATGAACTAAAACTATTTTTCGATGAAACGGAAAAGAATTTCGACGACAACAAAAAAGAAAATATAACGAAAAAAAAAAAAAATGATTTGTATGTCAACGTTTGATGCGAATTTCTTCTTTTGTTGTGGTTTTTTTTGTTAAGGTTGTAGACTAGATTTCAGCCGAAAACGGTAAATTGCGGCGAGATATCGGCGAGAATGGTAAAATACAACGAACAACTTACTTCTATAATTGTGTTGATAATTTTGTTGATTCTGAAAGTTTGTTCATCGAATTGTTATCTGGCTTTTCTTATCGTTATTATGTAAGCCACTACTTTGAATCTTTTTCCAAACACTTTCTGGTTTCAATAGTTGAAAACGATTTGTCACAAGCGCAAAAATTGATTCAAGACCATTGATGTGATGATGCACTTGAACATCTCATCATTCCGAAATGGTTCGGAAGCTTGACAACAACTATTCAATCTCAATGCTTTTCTAATGTAAAATGATTTCGTACATCGAAATCATTTTCAAAAACAAAGAAATTGAAATAAATTGAACGGTGACGGATTGATTATTTTATTAAATAGTGAATATTATCAACTGAATTTATTCAAATATCGAACAAGCACATGGCTCTTCACAATTGTGTTTCATTTATTTCTTCATGAATCCCATGAATTGAGAGCTTTTTGTATTTTTTTCTTATTCTGTCGATTGATTGCCATTCAATAGTAAAATGATCATGTTAAATCGGTTGGATTTTGTATAGGTTTTGGTAGATGAAGTTCTTTTTTAATTTTATATATTTATTAATCGATTTTAATTGATTTTGATTTGATTATGTCCAACTATTCCATTGAATTCACATCGTAAAATAATGATCGCCAACGATTATCTTTATCATTTGTGTGTTTTATTTTGGGTTTTTATCTTTGAATTTGATTTTTTTTAACTGTTTTTCAACAAACTTGAATTACGTCCGATACGAATTGCATTTTATTTATTTTTAAACGAGAAAAAAGAACAATAAAAACCAAATATTAATTGAATCAAATAACAATAACCGAAAAAAAATGAAAAAATTGAACGGAAAACTATTATAGAACTAAACATTGTCTAAAACGAATAATATAATACCTTTGGTTAAGGTACACAGATATCAAATCAATTCGATTTCAGTTTCGGTTGGCGGATAAGGCTATGGAAAGATATTCCTGTTACTTGTGTGTTCTACCAAAAAAAAAAATTATATATAATTTATCTTATATATGTATAATGGAACAGGCAACAGAGAGAAAAAGAGACAGAGATTGCAAAAAAAAAAACAAGAAAAAAAGGGAAAATAAGAAATGTTCTGTAATTGTGTCGGTCGAAATTTTGATTGTAGTTGTAAAGTTGTGAAAATGTGGATTGCATGTGGAACATTGTGAGCCCGATCGGATATTGGCTGGTTGCTGTTGGTTGCTGCCTGCTGCTGATTTGTGCATGTGTTCACTTTATTTTGTTATGAACGATTGTTCATTCGTTCGTTCGTTTTCGAGCAAACAAAAATGAAACGAAGAACACAGAACCATACCAAGAATATAATATGGAGAAAAAAAAACGAATAAAATATGGAACTACGAATTGAAAAGAGAGCGAGACAACATCGTTCATATGGTGCTGTTGTGTATTGTATGTTGAGAAAATCATATGGGCGAAAATGTGTGCGAATCATAATGATGAATAAGCTCACATTCATAAATTTTATAGATGAAAGGACGAAAAGTGAGAGTGTGATGGAGAAATTGGTTGGATTCTGCGCTTAAAAAGCTTTCACATTTAAATTGCGATGACATTCACAGTGTTAATTCACAATTCACACATTGAAGCCGCTATTCACATTTTGGCCAGCACATTTTTATGCCATTTATGAATTGGTTCGTTGAATGTTAACCTATACCTTAATAATATTAGCTAACATTTTCCATGAAAATCGGCACATTTTTCAGAATCAAATTCAGGATCACTGAATATTTTCACATTTATTCATGCTAATTTTGTTTTTGTTTTTTTTTGGTTGTACTCAATATATAGATCAATCATCTTTACATGAGTGACAACTACAAATGTATACATTCTTGTATAAACAACAATAAAATTTAGTTCAATTTGAAACCGAATAAAGGACAAACGGCTATAACGATAAGAAAAAGACAAAGCAAAAGTTTGAGAAATTTTAACGAAACGAATCGAAACTAATAATAATAATAATCAAATGCAATAGATGAATGGATGGTTGCCGAACAGTTTGCTCATTGCTCATTGCTCATATTGATATGATAATTATAATAATACAATACTACACACAATCAAATATCATTTGACAGTTTAACTGTTTTCGATATAAATATAATATTCATACCGTTTCTCTAAGAACATACACCATCGTTGGAATGTTGAAACACTAAACACCTTACCCTTGTCTGAATATCAGTAAATAATAATACAAGAGTAAAGTGTTTTAACTTTCTGACGGTATTGTATTTTTTATCGGTATGATTGTATGATTCTAATCTATATACAAAGAAATTATATAACAATTAATGTTCTGTTGGTGTATGTTTTATAGACTCCAAAGCTATCGATCGAATTGACTTCAAATTTTCAGGATATGTTCGTCTAAGTGTCTTCTGTGTTTCTATCAATAACAACAGAAATCCGGTAGGGGGCGCTGTACACTGTTCCTTTTTATAAGAATACTTAAACAAATTAATGAATTGATCCGATTGAACCCAAAGGACGCAGGCTATGTTTGTATGAATACCGGGAAGGTTTCGAATATAGTTTGAAAATATACCGATAGGTGGCGTCTTTTGTGATGTTTAAAATATAGTGCCAAGTTGAACTCGGAAGTAGTCGGAAGTAGTTCTTGATATCATAAGACGAATACAAAGAAAAAATAAAAATGTGTTGTTCCTTGAGTCATGGCGTTTGTTATTGCTAAAGGACATGGGGGTCAGGGATAGAGTCCCTAAAAATGAAGGGCTGCTTACACAGGGTCTCGCGAATATGGCTAGTATGATTTGAGTTCAAATGAAAAGTGTTGACTCACCCTTTCAGATGACGTAAAAAAATTCACTATCATGTGCTTGATGTGAGACCCCCCAAAGCAACATGACTTTGTGCTATTAGCAGCCCATCGAAATATCATAGTTATCTATGCAATAATAATATGACAAATAAATATGTTGAGCATATCGTAGCCGCAAACAGGGATGCGTAAACGTTTTGTGACCGTATTGGTAATGCAAACTGAGTTTTAGCAGAATTTTTTTGTTCGCGCCTTTCTTTTGTGCTATGTTTCGCAATTTGATGCACACCGTTAGCGAACACAACACAGTTTGCATTACTAATATGGACACAAAACGTTCACGCATCGCTGTTTGCGGCTACGATATGCTCAACATATTTATTTGTCATATTATTATTGCATAGATAACTATGATATTTCGATGGGCTGGCTATTAGGTATGCCCAGGTACGGAACAGGTACATGGAGGTATGCAACTCTATATTCTATGTTTGCATCTGTTCGCAAAACCGTACGAATCGAAATTAATCATGGGGCTATAACGCCCATATACCATTTACGCGTATACAATTTTGTCTCAGTTGTTTATAAGCCAATACCCGATACTCAATTTGGATTCCTTATGAAATCTGTGTGAAATACTATCGTTATTTTGTCATCAGCCATCAGAATAGAATGGAGAAACACATTAACATATTGTAAGACATCGTAGAACACAGAATTCAAAAGAAATCCAGATGGGACGAAAGTTTTACATTTGGCACTATTCGTTATACAGGTTGGCATTTCTGTATGAATCAATAATAAGAAAACAATGATTCTTAATCGGTTGACAGTTTAATCCACTATTTCACCAAATATGTTACCGCTGAATTTTGTTCATTATATGCGTATTCCGATATTGTGACTCAATAGCAGGCGGATAACGTGATGGCGGCTAATGCGAACTGTTTTGTGAATTGTTTTGCGAATTGTTTAGCGAAAAGCTGTGGACAGTGGACATAGGATATAGAGTTGCATACCTGGGCGTACCTGTTCCGTATCCAAACGTACCCAATAGAACAAAGTCATGTGGCTCTGGGCCTCCTGAACATGCCTGCGAAGAATCTTTCAATACTCCCGATAGAGGCGATTCCTCGTTGAAAAGGTCAACAATGGACCAAAACGATTTGCATTGAGCATTTCATTTGGCGCTACAATGTAGAAAGAACCCCACAATCCTTTTGCATCTATCCTACATTCATTTTTTTTTGTTTTTGGTTTTTATGGTGAAAGAGGGGGAATTTTGAGAAACTAATGATGCCATATGAAAGGAAGAGTTCGACTTTGTGAGGTCAACCTTAAACCTTAAACCTCAACCCTCCATTTCTTCTATATTTAGGTCAAAGTATGAAATCGGCACCAGAGAAAAGGGGAAGGGGTAAAGGGTCCAAGTATATTTAAATAGACCACCTTCAAGTTTTTAATGATACCCTACAAAATCGCTCAAATAAAAAATATTCAACAAAAATTAGAACGAAATTTCACAAAAAGCCAACAAATATTCAATAACTAGCATGTATTTCTCAAGATGAGTTGCTCATTTGCACTCATGCGGTTTCTATACCATTTTTTCCGCATTGTCCGAGCTTTTTCATGTCCGTGTCTGTATCCGGTGGGGATTATTACAATGAGCCTCTTATCCAAATTACGGTAATAAGATCAAAATGAAACTACTTTTGCTCATCGTTTCTTCGTCAATTTCCCTCCATATTTGACATATTTGGAGCACGCACACACACACACATTAGTTGCATTTAAAATTTCATAAAGATGCATAAAGAAATTGAATATCAATCAAAGTGTACTTTTTATTGTAGTGTTGTTCATCTCTCGAAAATTTCCATTTATCTCTTCTTTTCCCTCATAGGTCTTTTTGATCTTTTTCATATTTTTTATATTTTCTACTTTGCTTGTTCTATTGAAATTAAAACATAACCTTGTCTTTTATGACTCTTTATCAAAAATCTTGAGAAAAATGAGAACATGTTAAATGGGCCTCGATAGTATATATTCAGAGGCTGATCCAAATCCAAATACCGCAAAGTAAAACAAAACAAAACAAAACAATAAAAGAATGGAAATAGAGTCCAATCATGGCTGTGTTAATGAGAATACACAATGAGCAATGCATATTGCAATATTGCATATTCGACATTTGATGACAATGAATAAAAATGAAAATTTTAAGCGATCAACTTTTGCTTGCTATTTAGAAAGTCTTTTCGCACGCTGATTGGCTTAATTTCAGTTGATTCCAGTGGCAAAACTGGCACCACAAATATTCATAATAATGTACAATGTACAAGCAAACATTGTGGTAGCCAAATGAATGTGCATTACCAATTCGTATTTTGCTTCATAGTGTATGTAGGTACTGTTGATGTGTCGGTGTATAAATTTTTAATAAAAGAGGTCGTTTGATTGCATAACAACAATTTTCAACAGAAATATTCAGCCATAAAATTGCATAAAATACGCCACGATGAATCAAACATTTTTGGCAATAAAATTTCAAATGATTTCGATCTGCTCGCAAAATATATCTGAGATTGTAACAGAAATACGAATTCAATGCATATTTTCCTGTTCTATGCACTTCGACTCCACGCTCTTTTTACTTATGCTTGAATGAAATGGTATCACCTTGTAGCAATTGCACACAATCATGAACTGTGAATTTTTCATTTCATTTTTCTTCTTCTTTTTTTTTTTGTTTGAGCTTTATTTGTGTGTTGTTTGTTTCAGTATTCATTTATTGCTATTGATAATATTGGATGTATGAAACGTGATTTGATTGCATCAACAATTCACCATTTTATATGCAGCATTGCACGTGTGCATCTCTACAAGAATGGATTAATCAAAGTCGTTTCCTTTGTTTGCCTCTTCCATGTCGATCTTCCATTTGGTCCTTGAAAGGTCACACATCAATTGATCAATGTTTTGATATTTGTTGGTCGATTTTTAGTTTATTTCACCGTATGAAATGTTCAACCATTTTTTATGCTCCCATTTCAGTGCCATCTTTGTATCTTATCGTCAAGCATTATATCCCATTGTATGTACGTCGAAGTGAGACAAACGTATGAATTCAGTTTTTTCAATCTCTCGTTTAAATGAACACATTCTTAAAGGCAACGTATGCTGTATTGCTGTAGCAGATGAATCGAACGGGAGAGGCGTTCTTGTTATATATTTGATACACCAACCGACGTTGGCGGCATCACAAAAGGCGCGATCTGTGCACATTTTAAAAAGGGATGATAGATGATTCTTGTCTTTGTGGATGCCGAGAATTTTCATTTTGTATTGGTTTTGTTCGGAGTGCCGAATTTTGCGGATCTTTCTCTCTCTCACTCTTTTCTCTTTATCTCGATTAATGTTCGTGGTATTGTTGACACAAATCAGATTATACATTATATTTTGAAATTGGGGCAATAATAGACATCAAAGGGACAAAGATGGAAAGGAAAAATGACTTTGAGAAAATTGTTGACATCAGTACACCTCCAAACGCATTATTTGATAATTTGGACACATTTTTAGATGTAAGTGAAAATTAAATTATAGTATTTTTTTTTTCTGAATAAATTTCAATTCCGTTCAATGTAAACTCCAATATCAGGTACCTTTGGCCGATTCATAAACAACAAATTCATTTTTATCCAGAAAACAAAATCAAGCTGATTCATGCCTTACAGCAGCAAGTGAACATTTGACAGCTACTGAATTGAAATTTAGGTTTGTTGATTCGCAATGGTATCTTCATAAAGATGATTTTTACCAATCAATTCGATTAGCAATATTGTAGCAATTATACTGATTGACAATGAAAATTGATGATACTCCTGAAATGAATAAATATAAAATGCTCTTTTTCAAATGAGAATTCCGTCGTTTATTTTCTCAATTTATCGCAATCATGCAATCTTTTATAACCAATCGGATCCATATTCCTTTATCATAAATAGAAGAAAACTAAGAATTTTCGTTGTCGTTATTTTTTAAAAATAAAAAAAATATTTTTTGGTGTATGAATGAAAACATTCCTTCGAAAAAGAATTTCAAACTGAACTTACTTTCCAGAAACTTAATTATCTAATATTTATCTTTTAAAAAATAATTATTATTTTTTTTTCACTTTATCGTTGCGTATTTAATGGTGAATTAGAATCGATGTTCGACGGTTGCTGCAACAATTTTGCTTCATTCCGTTCACGTGGGTCTGGTGCAAGGAAAAACATAAATGAATCAAAAACATTTGTTTTTTTTTAGATGTTATTTTACATCGATTGTACAATAAATCGATGGACTGTTTTGTTGTCAACGCCCATTGAAGGAATATGGAAAAATAATGCGTCGAATTGATCATCGTTGTACGAAATAACATCAAATCATTTCGAAATTTACTGCATTCAATATTTTCGGATGAAATCTTTTCTATTCATATTAATCGACGCCCGCGAACCCTTGACTGCCCTCTATAGCTTGCACCAATTTGTCCTTAAGCTGTAAATAAGTTTCATATGGTGGCAAATCCAATCGGTTGAAGCTGTCAAAAAAATGAACATTGAACAAAGAATATTTAGAATATTGGTAACACGAACGGAATTCTGATCTTATTATTTCATAATATTTTTTTTTATAAAACTGTCAAAATATTATATTGTTATTGGAAAAAAGCCTTGCAATCTTTTCCTTTGGCTTTTCTGGTTATAACAATATTTTGAGAGTTTGGTACTTTGGGCAGCTATTTACCAGGTATGTGCTCTAGGATAGTTGTCCGGCGTACCCCATTTTTCGATCGTAAACATTTGTGGTCCATTTGAACCGTACAGTTCTTTGAAGCCATTCATTGGAACACGACTTGTTCCTGTTACGAATTGTAATAGACGCGATCGCATCTCATTTGAAAATGCTAATACTGCCTGCAGATAAAATAAAAAATGGATTTTTTTTTTATATCATTTGTTCGACCAAAATAAATACATATATATATATATACACTTACCCGCCAAAACCATTGAACAATTATGTGATTTGAGTAGTAGTCACCTTTGTATAATGTGTTTTTCTTCCAATCTTTAACATCAATATTTTGAATACCACACATTAATAATTCCAATTCATTCTCGTCGAATATTTTCAATAAAGCCAATGGAACTATTGAGCCAAAACCTTCCAAAAAGCTGGTCATTTGCTCTTTTACCCGTGCTACAAATCGCCATTCAATCACCAATCGAGTATATTCATCTCTGTTTTCATTTGTAACTTCAATATTAGCACCATTTGGTTTAAGTTCACGCTGACTTGTGTGACCAAATATTTCTTCATCGACGCAAAATGTTAGCATTAATTCGTTTGGATCGTTTTCTTTGATCCATAATAATGAATTATAATATTCCATATCAACCGCTTCCATATCTCTTAAGTCTATCGGTTTTTGTAGCATCATCTTGTAAAATGGCCTAATGAAAAATGCATCCAACAATTTTCCATGATAGACTGCCATGCCAGCTATTTTACCAATGAATCTAACATTTTCAATTTGAACAAGAAAGAAAAATAAAATAATCAATACAACAGTTATACTATATTGTATGATTCAAAAACGATATCATATCATACAAAAACATACTTGAAATAATTTAAATGCTCCTCATTACACAGGCCGCTAGTTGGATTTATTTGAAGTGTATAATTATCCATAGCTGAATACTCAAATAGGCCATAATACGGATTAAACATTTCCTTTGATAATAAAAAGAACCATTCACGAGCTAAACCACCATAGTCCAGACCAGCTTCACCTTCGAATTCGATCCATAGTTTTGTCTTCAATATGTCAGTTTTATTAACTGTATTGATGATTCGATATGAATCTTCGAATATAGACGCACGGCGCACTTTGACTTCGAATTTATTAGGCACGTTTGTCTTAAGAATAACAAAGAAGTTTTTAAAAAAATTCAGAAAAAAAAAAATGAAATATTAAAAATGTTCATCAACTCACTGGCTTTCTTAGTTGACTCTTGAAATATTCATACTTTTGCTTATAGTCTCTAGAATAAGGTACTGCTTGGCCGGCAATATTCGGATTCGACAATCGGGGGTCCTCCCATTGAGTGGTTCGCGTATCTATAATTAATCAAATAAATTTGACATTAAACTAATTAGTGTTGTTCAGATCGATGATCGAACATTGATGGCAAACTTACTATGATCAATGAAGAAAATTCGACCATCAACATGAACACGTTCCTCCCAACCTTCTGGCAATGGGCCCAAATCATCTTCGGGTGGCCTGGTCTGGCTTGGCATTGGACTTGCACGACCTGTACGTGGATCAATCCATGATGTTTTCTTTTCATTATGATCAATGAAAAACATTCGGCCATTTGGTGCCACTTGCATTGTCCAACCGCTTGGAAGACCTGCCTCTAAATTAATTGTTGAGCTATCGCTAGCTGTTGTTTCCTCAGTCGAATTGTTTTGTGTCTGTGATGGAGCAGCATTTGAGTGTAAAGCAACCGATCCACTATCAGCTGTATCGGCATCCTCACGCTAAAAATTACAAATTAAAATTGATTTCAATAAAATACAGATTTTTTTTTTTAAATCGATTCAAAAACCAAATAAAGTCTAACCCAATGGATTATAAGCATAAACTAAGATTTACAGCCGAAAAAAACATGACTGTGTGTGTGTGTATGTGTGTGTTTGTGTGCGCTTAATGACGTTCAAACAAAAATTTAAGAAGCAAATGTTCATTTTACCAAAGCATGTTCATAGTGACATTCACACAGAATAATACCACTTGAATCATTATGTTGTGGCATTGTGTCACTCAATGATGAATGCATAGAGTCGTTATCATCTTCGTACTGAATGTTCGTATGTAATGTTAACATTCCGTGAATATTAAATAGTTAGTAAAAAGGAGAGGAAAAAGTTTTGAAGAAAAAAGAGCAGACATGCAATTGAACGTTTTAAATTTAAAGAAAAAATATGAATTTTTTTTTCATGCAATGAGATATTCGAGGCAAACAATTCTCACCTGCTGATCAGCACTATCATCGACGCTAATATGAAAACGACGTCCGAAATCCATGGCAGCTGCATCGATATCATTATTATTAACCGCTGAATTGGTGTGCCTAGAAATTGATGGAAATGGTTTTTATTTCGATATTTTTCTTATTTTATTGAATAAAACGCCAACGTCCAAAGAGTAATGCAATTTTAAATACCTAGTTGGTCGTTCCCATTGAGTGGTTCGAGCAATATGATTCACATAATATGTCCGACCATTTGCATCTTGACGTACTTCCCATCCCTGTGGCAATGGATCAGTTGCCGATGATGTAGCATTTGTGCTCTGAATAGTTCAGAATCGTTCATATTTGATATGATTTACAAGAGCAAGTAAATATCCATGAATCAAATTTAAAATACCTGTGACTGAACAGCAGTCTCACTATCTCCTGCACTTTCACCACCGTTTATCAATTCCCAGTCGGGTTCATTATTTGTTGACGATGAGGTATCAGAAACATCTGAATCACGGACGTACGCATGATAAACTTCCAGTGTTCCACGTACTTTGGATCGCGAACTAAATCCATTTAAATCAAGATTAATTTTTAATTAATTTCAATAAATGTTACAAAATGTGGGGTACTTACGTTTTTGGTCTTAACGCATAATTTTTTGGTGGAATCGCACAATTCTCTTCTTCTTTTGGTAAATTGGGTAATGATACTTCGACCATGCCAAGAAAATCATCACGTGTCAAACGATTCTCATCGAACACTTGTATTAACAATTTGTGTTCGCTGGGTTTCACTTTGAATATGAACTCTTCATTCCAAACAGGATTCAAAGTCTGCTTAATGAAAAACAAAAGACATTTTTTTTTCTCTCATTACATTCAAATTGGCTTCAGAACATTCAGCGAATTCACCTTTTTCTTGGTTTTTGTCAAAACTGAATCGATGTTGATGTCATCATCAAGCGTATTCAAATCTATTCGCACGTATGGATCACTATATCCGTCAAATTTAGAATCGTTGATATTGGTATTGGTTGTTGTTAAATGAAAAGAGATAAAATGAAATTTTAATAACAATGGATTTGGCTGGAAAAGATGCACAGGTGACAGTAAAAAATAATAATTGGTCGCATAATTTTTTTTCTTCTTCGTTTTGCTTTGTTGGCATCGTGCTTAGTCCATTCAGAAACTTGTACACATGCTCAAATATATTGTAATTTATATTCGTGAGCTAATTAAGACGCAAAAAGTTACAACAAATGAGCGCAAACATTCAACATTCGTTCATTCATTGTTCTTTGATATTTATTGTATATTTATATTAAGTAGAAAATTTGTGTATGTATTTACCTTGCACCGAATATGTCTTTCTTGGCCAATGATTGTCCGGATATTATTTTTATTCGGAGTCGGCTTGTACCCTCTTCAGTCTGCAAATTTAGAATGAAAAATTAAAATTAATATGCGAAGCTCATCGACAATTCAATATCGCATGCTTAAGAGTGCATTTTACTTCCTATTCAGACAGACAAATGATAATAATAATAATATTAATTGAAATTTCAACCCAAATTCTTAACGATATGAATGAGCAACAAGTCCAACAAAACAAAACATGTCAATAGCTAATGGGGCACATTTCAATGGAAAGGATTCCAATTTTTCTTTTTTGTTATGCCGTTTTATACAAACTCAATTAGTGCAAATAAATAATAAGCGGGCGTGGTGGGATCGATGCAAAAATCTTTTATATGTATTTATCGATAGTGAATATCTGAAGGCCCATCAATGCCATTAAAAACTTTATTTGCAAATAAGCACAAGAACGGTTACAACCAAATCAATAAATTCATTGAATTAGTTGGTCGTCATTATTCCATTGACAATAGAAATTATCATATCTCTCTGGGTCAATCGAATGATATTTAAAAAAAAAAAAAATAATTTTCTGTTTAATTTCCAATATTAAAAATCAATATGTGGATCTTTTGGATAGTTTTGTTCAATTTTTTACCGAACCATGTTGAATGAATAACCTTGTACCTTGTACACTATACATTGTATACGTTTGGATTTTGATGTTGGATAGCAGTAGGTAGTATGATTAAATATTGACCATTGTTCATATGCAAGTGGATACACTTGTATAATACGAATCACACAAAATGTTCTATTCAACTGATGATTTAATTTCGATTAAATTTTTATTTCATTCCATTTGGCTTATGGGTCGAATTTAATGGTCATCAGCCGTTTTGTTCTCACTTTACGGGTCGATTTGTGTCCGCTATTGAAATTTCCACACGAATTATTAAACATTACATTAAACATATTGCATTGCTTGTTGCATTTGCATCTTGAGTAATAATTAATTTTATTTTTGAATGGCATGTTTTTGCGCTATCGGAGTATAAGTGAATTATACGGGTTTGATATTGAATACTTGACAAAACATTTGCTTTCGTTTTCTACAAAATGAAAAATGCTCACAGAGGCTGAAAAGAAGATCTTATATGGCTAACTGATAATTAAACTCACATAATTCCCTACCGAATTGGATAGATAACCATACATATTATCTTCACCGTCACCACCATCTGAAGACATCTCGGATGAGCTTTCTCTTCTTTGAATGACTTTGACTTAAAACTCTTCTTTTTCTTGGTCTGATTTATCAAAAATTAGTGGATCTTGGTCTCTTTTAATTGTCAGCTTACTCAATAAAACTTCAACTTGAAAAATTCAATGTGTATATGCATTTATAAGCGCAAACCAAAAACGAATACAACAAGAAGAAAGAAAACCTACGAAGATTTGTTTGCCGAAATAAGTTCACTTGTCACTTTCAATATCACAAATTTAATAAAATTGGAAGAAGGCTCTTCTACAAATAATAATTCATTTTAATTTCATCGGTAAATTCGATGTGACGAAATATAGGAAAAAAGACACTTGAGATGTTGAATCATACACATATAAATATATATATACACAAACACACGTATGGGCTACGCCACACATTCAAAATTATATTCGAACTAGATGGGCTTTTTTCTGTTCGATTTTTGATATCTTACAAATTCACTTGAGTTTCCAATAATTATTTTTTGAAAATTCACAAACATTGAGAAATTCAAGCTGATTAAATTTAGATGATTGATCATCAAAATTAAATGAAATAAATACTGAAATTTTCATCACTATCACTTCGAATACACAATTAATGTTTTTGGAAACGAATCCATTTAGTCGGTTGTTATTCGATTTTAATTCAAGCGTTCATTGTTTATTTTTAAATAATCCATCGACTAATTAGTCGAAGGAAACTTTTGAATTCAAAAATGAAATATTGAAAATATTGAAATAAAAAGTAAACAAAACTTATTTAAGCCCTTAGATAAGATATAAAAAGAAAAAAAATCTGTTTCGAGGTCCGAACTTTGTTGACGTATTGTGGATGGTAGTTTTGTTGTTTTTTTTTTCCTTATTTGTTGACAACCTCCAATACTTAAGTTTTGACACTTTATATTACAATTCAAAAACAAATACTTTCAAAATTGAACGAGAACAAAAATTTAGGGATGAAATTGAAATATTTGAAAAACAAGGAATAATTCCTTTCCTTTTTGTTTTCACTCGTATTTCTACTGAAGTTGGAGAAATAATATTGACGTGTGACATCAATGGTTTTCGGCTGAAATGAAACGCACAGTAGCGCATTAAAAAAACGATTGCGTTGAAACAGTTTTAATTCCGTTGTCAAAAACCAAAACCAATTAGCTATTGGCTAATGGTTTGCATACAAATAATATTCCGAAATTCCAAAGATATTGTCCCATAATAATAATATTCCATTCAACGCTACACATTAAACAATTTTTCAACTGAACAAACGAATCAAAATTATTCATAAAAAAAAAATCGGTATTTGATAATAATTGAATTACAGGCACATCAAAACAAACGGGGTTTTTTTTTATTTTCAAAAAATAATTCGATAAAATCGAATGACACATTGGTTTCAGTTAGACTCATTTTACTCTGGAGGAATACACATTCCTATGCACGACTATTCATAAAAACGAATACATATGTCATTCACCATTTGTTATAATCGACCATAATATTGTCAGCAGTCTCATTTGACGTTTCAATGCACAATGTACAACGTGAAAAACGTTGCGTTTCATACAAGCGGATTCATATCGAATATAAAATACAATACACATGAAATACGAAAATATGCGGCCAATACATAAATATTTGAAATGTTGAGCTCGTCGATTCATTGCCAAATAAAGTGAAGTGCCAAGAGAAGTAAAATATGAAAAACTCTGCAGATCATTTTATTTGGATGAGAGTACTTTGCTGTCAATCGAGTTTCGAATAATCACTTTGTTCGCTCCGTTTTTTTTCTTTTTTTTGGGGAAATTATATATTATTTAAATTTCATTATACGAAACAGAAAACATTCAGATGACATTGGACATAATAATTGTAATCTCGTGATTCATTCTGAACTCATTTGTTATCATCATTTGTTGTTGGTATGCTGTGCCATATTACCCTGAATTTAGTAGTTCATTAGCTTATCAAACATTTAGAAATGAGAAAGAAACCGATTGAGAGGAAGAAATTATTGGAAAGAATTTATTTGGATCGGGTTTTTTGCTCATTCGCAAGTCTTTTCACTGTTTTCAAAATAAAAAGATTAAACAAATTACAGACCCAATATATATGTTTATAATAATAATAATAATAATAATAATTATAATAATAATATTAAAAATAAATGATTGTTGTCGTTAATTTATTTATTTATTCATTCATTATTATTTTTTGTTTCGTCTCGTTTTGTCAAATGAACATAAACCACCATCAGGCATATGACACATCGTTCTTAACAGCAAATGAATGCTATTGTTTTCTCCCAAGATCAGCATATTAATTATTATTATTATTCAATTTCGGATTTTTTTATCAGCAGCCTGTTTATTCCAAAACGATAAGTGAAATGGGGTTTCAATAAATATTGGCAAATGCGGAATTTCATTTTGAATTTGGTCTTTGCATAAGCTTATTCGTCATCGGTATTATTTTTCTGTTGCTCACAGAAATGTTGTTTCATATTGAAATTATTTTATGAATCACTTTAAACTATGTTCAGGGCGGTTTAAATTTTTGGATGTATCTGTTGCCAGATTCCAGTATATTCAGCATTCAGAAAGAAATACATGTATTTTTTTTTTATTTAGCGATAAGTTTTAAGTGTCGCATTGTCATCGCGTCATATTTACTTACATTCATAATTCATAATTCATACGTGCGTATAAAATAGGAATGAATGCAATACAAAAGATATATAGATACAGATACAGATAACAGTTAGTCATAATATTCCGATATCAATTATGATTATCTTATCAACAACCATATAATCAAAATACGGAATATTTTGAGATATTTTTTGTTGCTTTTTCAATGATAAAATGATAAAATAGGGACATTTTTCACCAATTCACACAATGGTTTGAAATTTGATTTTTTTTTTTCATCGAATAATCGAATCTGGTTTCTGGTATTATGAATGACTACAGACTACAGTGAAAAGCGATACAATCTCAATGCCAAGGTGGAAATGAGAGTCGATATAATGGGACAAAACAAAATAACATCATTTGGCGATGGAAGGGCAAAAACATGATACCAATTGAATGGTATATATTTGCAGATCGTTTTAAACGACTGAATCAAATTGAGAAAAAAAATAAAAATAATCTAATCAATTTCGACTAAATAAGTGCTCAAAATAAAATACCTACCATTGGTACAGTACTATTAAACAATGATCGTCTCGTTGGCCGTGCTAATGGTGTTGTGACAGAGTTATGCTGTAATGAATTTGAACGGCGCCGAGGTGGTGCTTGTGGTTGAGCGGTTCCGTTCCATACTGGACGTGCTGTAGCATTATAACCAAATGGTCTATTTACGTTATCCATATGGGATCTCATTGTTGTTTATCGAACACCAACTTAACTTATTAGCGTAATTTTTATAACATCAAAACACAACATATATAAAAACATCGAACTAGAATTTAATTTCAATAATATTATAATGCAGCGGATATTCTTCGGTTACACTTGAGTCAACAATCAAAATATGCACAATTCGATAAAATATACATTCTCTTTCGATTCATTGCAAAATAGCTAAAAATTTGTCTTTGTGTTTGAATTTTATTGCAATTGTCTGTACATAACATCAATGTTGAATCGAACTGTTTCAATTGCAAAAAATTATTATTTTGCAAATTTTATATCGTTTCACTTGATCCAAAGAAAACTAATAAAATCTAACTCGAATTGATCACTTGTTTCATGAAAGAATGGAATTTATTTTGTTATCTTTTAAACACATTTTTTTTTTATTTATTTATTTTAATTTTTTTTTTTAAATAAAAACTACACAAATCCTTAATGGATTCACTTAGTCAGTTGGTCCATCAAAACATCGGACTTTTTATTTCATTTCTTTTTTCTTCTCTCCTTTCGTTCGGATGGAGAGAAATTTCCAAATTAAATTCAAAATGCAAAATTGTTCCGAATAACACGGCCAAATCAATTGTAACATTTATGAGTTTATTTTTGCATACCTTTTCGAACAAAAGTAGCAACGGTATTAACGCAGTACACTCCCAACTTTCAATATCATCTCATATGAATGAGTAGCTCTGTATGTTATTCAAGCAAAAATATTCAATAGTTAACGTCAAAACAAAAACGTTTTCAATGGTGACGTTTACACACATTTACACACTATGGCAGCTACAAAGCCAGCCTCACAGAAAGAATTCACTCACCCGAATGTGTTTACGTGCGATCGTGCGACGCATCAAACGCTCTACATGTACTGTATACAATGCATTTTGTTTGCGTGTGTTTTTGTTCAATTTATTTTTGCGGCGAAATGGGCGAATCGGGCGAATCAGAAATGCATTGCTTAATGGTATATGTAGTGTATGTTTGAATATAAACTCTGTATTTAATAACAACTATTGACAAAATTTGTACACAGCTGAAGATCTCTGGTTACAAGCAAATCATTAGCTGCATCCGAAGAGATTAGACGCATTAAATACTGCCCCAAAAATTTTAATTTAATTTTTCGATTCTTTTTCTCAAAATTTGGTCTTTAGTAAGTGAATTGTAAAAATGTTTGAATCTGTGCTGCCTCTGCCGGTCAAATTCTGCGTTATCATAAAAGCATGTAAAACAATTACAGAATATAGTTGAAAAGATGTTTATTAAATCAAACAAATTATCTATTAGAAGTTAGTTTTTCCTCAAAATTCTCTTCCAAACATCTTAATATTGATAAATAATCACTCTATTGCTGGTTTTGGTGTGTAACATTCCACATTTCTGTTACTCCATTAAATCTATCGATTTATACGCAGAATTTGGCTGCTGAATTTCAATCTCCAGTTCGAAACAACGGTTAATATCTGCCCAGGAAGCAAAGGCTCTCGTTTCAATCGATCGTCGTAGGTAGAAAGGAAATAATCATTTCAAGTCTACGTGTTTGACATTTTTTAACAATTCCTTTGCTATCAAAATTGTGGTGAAATATAAACTCAAAATTTTTACGCCATACCGCCAAAAAACAACAACAACAAGAAGAAAATCAAAAACAAATCAAAAATAACTATGCACCGTACAAAAATGAAAATGCAAATGTTCGGATTTTTTTAGAAAACGGAAATTTTAATTTGTTCAAATCGTTTTTAGCGTTTTTTTTTTTAAATTTGAATTCTCTGATAAGATTTCATCGGCGTCAAAAGTAGTTGATGATGAAAATAATAAAAATGATAACAGTTGAAAAGAGGAAATTTTTGTGCAACTTCAATTTGAACTATTTAGTTCAAAAGAGTCGTGTATAATTTTTTTCAAGACAATATTTAACTAATACATTCTTTTCGAACACCGATTGAATTTCATAAGGGATTATACACGATCATTCAAATTACCGAAATTGTGGGATAATCGTTGCATTTCAGTTGTTCCCTTCTGAGCTCTTTAAAATGTTTACATTTATGATTGCAATGTTTCGCTATCACTTTTTGCAGCATCTGCATCATTCATTGTATGCAATGGAATCACAAATTTATTACCAAAAGGGCTCTTATAGTTGATGCCAGCATCACGAAAAAATTTATCTGGAATGGCAAGATTTGTCAAATATAATTTGCCACATGCTGTCGTTATATTTTCTAATGGTAAGATTGGCAGAACTGAGCATTTGATTGCTAAATTCGATATTCCAGCTACTGGTGGATCAACAGCCATAATTGGCGATCTGAAAATGAATGAAATAAAATCCATCTAGTCCGCTATTTGAATCGATTACATTTTTTGTTTACTCACCGGCTCTCGTTGATCCACTTTATAACATTAAAATCGTTCAATGTTCGCGGCAACGACAAAATAATGAGATCACATGATGGCATTTCTGAAAATAAACCAGGACACCACATATACTAGCGATGGTCATTTTTGTAAATGTAAAAACAGAAAATAAAAAAAATAAATTTACCATCAACTGACATAGTTATCACATTGCCAGTGGATTTGAATAATTCAGCCTCTCGATTACTTTTAAGCGCTGCATTCAAATTGGGTTTAACTAATATGTGGACTTGCAATCCTTGCGATGCCAATAGACGGCCTGTCGAAAATCCAATTTCACTGTGACGCTCATTGCACATTTCATCACAGATGATTGATATTTTTGGCCATTGATGTTGATTTTTAAGCGAAAGTCTTCTTGCACCGCCCAATAGTTGAAGACATAATTCGACCGTACTCCGGGAAAGCATATCACATTGTCGTTCCCAACCAAATCCAAACACTTCAGCTTGTAATTGAATTCGTGCACGAATGTCTGATGATATTGTCGGAATAATGATACCGTCGTCCGTTACAAATTCTTGTGCACAACCATCTTTTAATGTAATCTGCCGAAAGCCAGCTGGTTTTGATGATAAAATATTCTCATCGTGTCGATAGTTTTTGACTTTTTTATTATTAACATGACTCGTTTGTCGAACCTATAATTTAAACAGCAGAACAAACTAAATCCATCAAATGGATCCTCAACATTTTGGGAAATTTTATAAAAAGTTAATAGCTTACCAAATCGGGTTTTTGATTGGCATCGATTTTGTCCCAAATGGCTTGTTTATCAAAAAGTGCCAAATTCTTTTCAAAATCGAATTCTTCGTCCATTAATGGATCATCAACAGGTGTTCCAAACGTAATATTCTTGAAATATCGTCCACTTTTTTGTTTCTTTTTATCACCTTTGAAAGATATTTGCTGTTGCGCTTGTTGTTGTGATTGATGTTGAGCTTGCGGTGCCAGAATGCCACCTGTTTTACCATAAATGCCATTATTCGATTGAACCGCTATATCAATCGGTTGGCTTCGCTGTAATATTTGTACTCTACTATTTGTGGCTGCATTTGTATTATTATTCAGATTGTGATTGATATTGTTGTTCATCAAATTATTTTTATTTGTGGCATTTGATAGCGATGAGCTCGGGTGAGCCAATTTTACTTCTACTTTGGCCGGAATAAAATTACCAAAAGCCGCTTTGATGCTGACCGGTGACTTTGGTTTGGAAATCGTTGGTTTCTGATTGTTCGGCGGCGATCTGTAAATCAAAGCACATTTCAAAACGTTTTCATGCAAAAAAAAAAATATTCATTGTGAATCACCTACTTTGTTTCCTTGTTCGCATACTTTGTTTCCTTAGCTGAGATATTGATTTTATTGAATTGTTGTTCATCGATTTGCGATGAAATATTTTGAGCGCCATTATTAACATTTGATGAATTGTGCGACGGTATCAAACTTATTTTAACTATATCTTTAGCCCTGTCAAATGTTTAAATGAAAAAAATGCGATTGAATTCATATTCAGATAAATTCATTTTTGATGAAATTTGATACTTACATTATTGTGACTTCTGCATCTAGCTCTTTGAATGGAAGACCATTTCGAAATGCTCTCGATATAACGATCATTGATGAGTTTGCATCTTTGATTGTTCCTTGGAAAATGCCAATTTGATCGATGCATTTTATCGAAACGGCTTTACCAATCCAATTTTCACTCATTTCGCCACTTAAATTATTATTATTAAATCATAAACTCAAAATCTTGGATAATTTCATTTAAATAAAATTGATATGGAAGTAAATAAGTTCCTTGAATCAAGTCACTTTTTTCAATGTCAAGACTTCTACGGTTAGAATATGGAAAGTCAAAATTAAAAAATCACGAAAACAAATGAAAAAAAAAACGCTCTTAATATTCAATAGATATCTTATTTTTGGTGTTGTCTATTTTTTATGTCGCCTTTTTCAGTTTTTCCAAATGAAAAAAAAAATAATCGAATAATTGCGTCCATGAATATAATCTCTTCTTGTCTCTGTTTTAGAGCTTCGAGTCTAATGTTTATTGCAAATAAGTGGAACATCAAATGATTCGAATGAAGTTGGTCTCTCATCGGCGTTATATACAATTGTGTATAAAGCAGACAGATGTAGAGTATGCACTCTATTAGAAGCGGGCTCTTCAAATTAGAATTGCGTCGATATTCAGTCAAGAATGTGCCCCTATCGTGAGCATTACCGCAAATTCCCATTTGATCTGGATTAAAGTGATGAATTAAATGTTCTGATGTGAAACATTTAAGACGCATATCAAATATCAAATTAAGGTTGGACGGAAACGAGAAGGTTTATGAGGATCACAATTGAAATTCATTGGCATGTGATGCATAAAATTCGTTCACCTTGATTCGAAGTTTTCTTATTCGATATCTCAGTTCTCAAATGTATGTTTAAAAAATGGAATCTTACGGTACCTTTAGACACAACAGCATAATGATTGTTCCCTCACGATTTTTTCCTTCGATCTTAGTTCACACTTTTCGAAAGTGACCCAAATATGAGCAATGAGCAACCATCGTCTGTCATGAATACTAAAATCAAAGTATAGCAAAAGCGTTACAATTACACGCTTTCCTGAAGTCAGAACAGAATGAGAACAAAATGAAATGCAATTTTGTTGGTCACTTTTAGAGGTAACAATATATAACATTTTTATTCGCTCGCTTACATCGTACTCTCGCGTGGGTGTTAAGAGATTATCGATATAACAAGAATGGTGAATCGGATGAATTTTAATTTTGATTGCAAGAGCTCAGTATTCGATTAACCATTACGTTGGAACGTTTATTTTTTTTAATATTTTTCAAAAATGATGATCATCAAATATTTGGTGTTTTTTACGTTAGTTATAAGCGAAGCATCTGCAATATTTTTATCAGGTGAGTTGCTTCAAATTTTCGTGTTAAAGTAAGGAACATTTTACAGGATTTTTTTTCTACTCACTTTATTTTCGTGAGCAATATTAAACTTATACGCTTTTGAAATAGGTGTCAGTCTTTGATAAGACAACTAGTTCAAAATTCGAGTTTCATTCAATATGCCTTTTACCGTTATCTTTTGTTCTCTAAATTGAAACTTTCGATCAAGAATGATACTCTTAAATACCATTTCGGTTTTAATTTTTTTTTTTTTTTTTTTTTTTGAAAGATTTCCAATTGAAATACCAATAACAATTTCAGATTGCACAATGACTCAATTTGTTTTGAATGTTGCGTACAATAGAAAAATGAATATGAGCTGTCTTAAGTTTTTGAAGAAAAAAAACTTCGTCCATTACAGTAAAAAGTGTATTTAATAATTATGTTTTCGTATTTGATAAATATTAATGAATAGTTGAACAAAGTTTTTGCGCATATAAAGTGCTCTTCGTAAGTGTGTCAATAACAAATTAGATTCATCAATGGACAGAAAAGTGATGCAAAATGATGCGAAATAGCCATAAATGGAAAATAATTAACCAAATTTGGCAAAATTTTCGATTTCTATCGTTCAAATATTGATCGTTGACCCAAATTCAAACAAAGTTTGTTTGTTTTTTTTTTTAGATGCGAGCTTGAATGAAGTGAAAGCAACAATACTAAAGAGCCTCAACCCGTTTCCATCAGTTATGTATCCAGGTGCAGCAGGTCCGATTGGAAGTGGTCCAATTCCAGGTAGAGGTGGTTGTCCATTATGCGATAGTTCGGTGTATAGCTATTGTTCAGATAGAATGATACATGATGGATGCTGCTGTAATACAGGTATTGGTTTATATTAAATTTTTTTTCTTCCGACTAAATGTCTCACAAGTGTTATTCCTTTTGGTTTTTTTTTGTTTTCATATTTTCCAACATGACACTCAATACGCCCGAAATAGGAAATGTTCCCTTTCGATGTCCTCCAGACGATTGTTCCTATTTGAACGCGAATTCCTGCTACGAGCATTCATTATTATTTCACTGTTGCTGCAATAATCCTTATCATTGAACACAATTCAGCTTTTAACGGTTTTTTTCAATAATCTGACATAGAAATTATTAAAATTCAATATCGGAATTATTCAAAAACACAAAACAAAAGAAAATAATTTGAAATTTATATGCTTCATTATAACAATTGAAACCATTGTTCGTTACTCTCATTTGAATTGAATTGAACGGTGATGATGAAAAGGTTTTGTTTTCATGTTTATGAAAATGTGAGCAGAAAAAAAAACGATGTTTATTGACAAACGGACTGTTGTTGATGTACATTGTGTTAAGTTGGAAACACTATTTTCCCCTCAACGCCAAATCATGCGAAGTTATTGTTAAAGTTCGCGCATGTTCTGTTAATTTTATTTGTATACAATTTCCCTTCTATCCAATATATTATGTTTGCTCACTTTTTGTTTCTCTCTCCTTTTTCTTCTTTCGATTGTGTTGCTATCCATGTGGAAATGGTGGATATTTCATTTAACATGTTAACATGTTAACTCATAAAAAAAAAAAGTTGACGCACTCACACAGTTCCCCGAGCTAGTCGTCGCGTTTGTTCATAACGTACGTCAAAAGAAGGGGTTTTTTTAATTTTATTGTCAAGGGTGTGTTATTTAGTATTCAGTTTGATTCCATGACCATTGGACTATTTGCCGTTTCGTCATCACTTAAAAAATTTAGTTTCTGTGTTTAATTTTTGAGTTTTTGTCAAATTCGTTAGCATTCCTTAAGTCTACCTCTTCAATTTTCAAAGTGTTTTAAGATTCATTGAACGTCAATCGATATAAAACAAAAATCCAACATTTTGGTAATCAATCCGATGTAAGTGAATGAGAGGGCAATGAAACATTTGAGTTTAAATTTGTGATACGCAATCGATAAACAATGTTATTTATTATGATTTTTATACAAACGCGTGCAATCAATAAATTTTGATTCGGGAGACTCGTGATTATTGTGAATTTTCATTCAACAAAACGTAAAAAGCATTCCCACGAAAAAAAACATGATAAATGACGTATCCGTAAATGAAATTATGTTAGTCTGATGACAGTAAGGTACTGTCTACTGTCTATAGATAAATGAGAAATTCGAATACATTTAGCATTTAGCAGGAGCTTCTTCGGGATTCAATATTGTTCGAAATTCAATGTTACAATAATGAAACCATTTTTATAAAGCAGTTTCTGTAATTTTTTGCAGAAACACATCCACAATAAAACAGAAAGCAAAGACGTAACGATACGAATTTTAGGCTTGCCAAATCATGAATGAAATTGAGAAAAAAAAGTTTCTGTTATTCTGCGAGCGAGCAAAGCCGAGCAATCGTTCGAATACAATGCTCGTCAGCCCTCTGTTATATACTCTGATAGTTGAGATGTAACTATGCTCTATGATTGATAACAATGACAATGTTGTCATAGCCAATCTTTGATTATTTTCAATGAAAATATTATTTGAATACTGATTTTTCCTTCTAATTGTTTACAATGGGGTTGAAACGTTTTTTTTTTCTTCTTTCGTCTAACATGTCTAGTTCAAAGAGATAGTTACAATAGTCGGAAATCAAAAGTTTTCGAACAAGTACAAACACCCAGGTCGTCAATTTTATTCAAGGAAGTGTCATTTTTGGAAAGTCATCATGTCATCATTTCGTTATCCATATTCTCTGGAGCCTACACTTTCGCAAGAAGAACGAGACGAGTAAGTAGAGAAAAAATCGAATCATAAATTTCAAAACGTAATTTAATTTGCGCTATCGTTCAATAAAAAATTCATCATGCCAATCGAATGTCAAGCGAATTAATCATTCATTATTATGCAATCGATAACTGAACACTAAATAACTGCGTCTCATCTAATTTTTCGATCCGATTTTTATTATTTAAATTGATTGAATAGTTGAATAGCATCAAAATTAAGTAGTTATCAATTCATCTGCGTTAACCGCTACATATTTTGATCGGAGCCATCAAAACAAAAATTCTAATGCCGTCGCTATCAATATTTATATGTGTATAATTTGTTTTTATTTTGATGTTATTCATCTCGTTATGACTGAATTTGATTGAAAAATAGATTTTCGTTTCGTTCGTCTCTTTCAGTCTAAAATATTATTGATAATGAATTCGAAAAAAAAACAAACATTTTCGTCTCCTTAAAAATAGATTCAGGGATGAAGTTTTTATTACGCTTTAGAATCTATTGTCAATCAGCGATAGCGACATTTTTTTGTTAAATTCATTATATTATGCATAATAGTACACAAATATGACATATACATACCAAATATTAATAATAATTATTGTTTCGTTCGTCCGAATGTAATGTATCATGTACCATGTACATGTATAAAGGCATCAGAGCCACCAGAAGCATCAAAACTCACATTACAAATGCGTTTATAATTCAATTCATTTAAATTTCGAACATATTTCTCACACTGTTTTCGTTTTTTTTTCTGCTTTGAATATTTGACTTTCATTCCCTGTTCCCATCCCAGTCATACATTTGTGTGCTATTCATGTGCGTTTCTCGCATCTTCATTGGAAAGGATGGTGAAACGAAAAAAAAAGAAAACACAACAAACTCATATATGGCAACTGTATAGCCTGATGAACATCAATTATGGATGATTTAAAATTGAATGTGTTTAGTTATTTGTTGACTGTTGAAGTGGTCAGTTGCATTCTCCATTCAATTCGGTTTGAGTGTAGTTATCTTCAAATTATTTACCATTTGTGCTTTGCGTCGCAACGTTTTACAAAATCATTTCACAATCAAACATTCAATATTCAGACTCACTCATCACTTCAAACTGAAAGCCGTAAGTTTATTCGAAAAGTACAATAATTTATCGATTTTTGTTTGGTGCTCAAAAAAATCGAACACATTTCCTCACATCATCTTTTTCTTATTCGTCTGAAATCCGATTATTTCTTGAGGACAATTCCACTTGATTACACTTCACTGCCTATATTGAAATCTCATTTTTCATTCTGAAAATAACAAATGTCAAATATAGAGAAACATGTACAAAGGCAGTGCGAGTTGTAAGTCGAATTTTAATTTTATTCCAATTACTACCTTCATTAGATTTAAAAACAAAAGATAAGAAAAAATCCCATTGAAAAATGTCGACGCTTTCATACGAAAATAACGATTATGTATCAACAACATGCACACAAGTGAAGCCACAGACAATTAAAATTTTATGTAAATGTAAGCGAGACAGCATAACTGAGCCGGGGTTAGATGGTGTATCAAAAATTCGTTGTACTGAACAAAATTGTATAAATCGTGTTCATTTGAATGGCACATCCGATCCATTGGATTGGTCACCGATGAAAGAAACAAGGTAAAACGTAATTTAAATATCGATCCCTTTTGCGAATGAAAGAGAATTTTGATTCAAATTGATTGAGCAATCGCTTGAAATTCATTGGCTGAAATCTCAGTATAAATTCAATTCACTCTATTAATGTTATCGACGATTCAGATATTCAGATGGAACCGTTCGGCTACGCAATCCAAATATTGAACTGATGGATCAAGATATTTTGTATCATTTGGCATTGGGAAGTGGCAGTCATGACCTAGTCGAAATGTTCGGCGATGTTAAAGTGAGTAATTCAATCTTTACCACGGTCCAAAATTATCCAACTCAATTATGATTATCATTATTGACTATTGTAGTTTGTTTGTATGGGTGGCACACCAAAAAGAATGGAAAATTTCGCTCATTTCATAATGGGTGAAATTGGCTATAAATTACCAACGGGTACGCAATTAAGTGATATTTGCGCATTTTCTTATCGTTATTCAATGTATAAGGTAAAATTTAAATGCATTCAATTCTTTTGATTATTGAATTTTATTCAAAACCATCAATACCACATGTAATTTTTGATTGATTGATTGATTGATTGATTTTGTTTTTAAAATAATAAAATAAAAAAATATAGGTTGGACCAGTATTGTGTGTCAGTCACGGTATGGGTGTACCATCCGTTGGTATTTTGTTGCATGAATTGATAAAATTAATGTATCATGCAAAATGTAAGAATCCAATATTCATTCGAATTGGAACATGTGGCGGTATTGGTGTTGAAGGTGGTACTGTTGTTATCACCGAAGATGCTATCGATGGTCTACTACGTAGCACATTCGAACTAGTGAGTAAATTCTAATATAGTGACGATTTAATTATTTATTTATTATTCTTGCCCATTTTATATTTATTGAATTTTAGCCTGTATTGGGCAAACTTGTTCAAAGACCAACCCATTTAGATAAAAGATTAGCGCGTGAATTGAAAAACTTGGCCGATCCCTCAATGGATCCATACGACACAGTTACCGGTAAGACGATGTGCGCCGATGACTTTTATGAAGGTGCGTATTTTTTTTTGCTCATTTCATTTAAAATTTCGACTCAATTTGGAAAATCAAAGAAATTAGACGACGTGTATTTAAAGTTTTCCTGGAGAAACAAGAGATTAAATCTATGCAAGATATACACAGAATATACATTTAATAAATTTTATTTTATCTCAAATGTTCTGAAATTTTCGTTTCATTTCAAAAATCAATTCACCAAAGTTTTATTTTCCTTTTATTTTCATTATATTTATTATTTATTCGAAATTCATATTGTATTATTGTATTAAAATAACGGCAAAATCCTACATCACAAAACATAAAAACGGAGGAGTCCTAAAAAATCAAATTCATAAACAGGAAGAATAGAATGATAATAGAATATACATATCAGCTATGCGCGATGAGATTTGAATTTAGTATTTAAAATATTCGATAATTTTTTTCTTTTTTTCTCTTTTTTGAATTCGTTCTCAGGTCAAGGACGTCTGGATGGGGCATTTTGTGATTTTTCTGAAAGCGATAAAATGGATTATTTGAATAAATTACACGATTTCGGTGTTATTAATATTGAAATGGAATGTACAATTTTTGCAGCATTAACCCATCATGCAGGCATTCGTTCGGCAATTGTATGTGTAGCCCTACTGGATCGTTTGAAGGGTGATCAGGTTTGATTGCGCTTTTGTTGTTTTTTTTTCGTTTTAAATTTCGGAAATCTTACGCTTTTATATTACTTCATTTGATTTAGGTGAACACACCGAAAGAAGTGATGCACGAATGGCAAAAACGACCACAAATTCTTGTTTCACGTTTGATTAAAAAACATCTTGCTATGGACGGTTCATTGAAGCCGTTGTTTGGAAATAGTTCAATTTGTTCACCACGACGTTTTAAACTGGTGCAACAAGAGTCCGAAGCTCACGAATAAATTCAACATCAGAAATTTATTTTTACTATTTCATTTTTTTTTATTTTGGATTTTTTCGCTATTATTTATTTTTTTTTTTTAAATAATAGCGTTGGTCCATTTGGCTCCAGTTGTTTTTTCGTAAGTTTGTCATTGATGTCAAAAGTAATGTTTATGTCATGAAAACTTTCATATTATCCATTAAATGAAACAGATGATCAACGTAAATTTGACAATATTCCAAAATGTTTAATTCAACATAGACACCTCTATAGGTAGATAGCAAAAAGAGATTTGAAATATTTACTAAACGATTAAACTGTCGAGACAATTTTTATTAAGATCACAATGCGCCCTCTGCCACCCTAATTGACTTCATTCAATGATAAATTTAAGCCTTGATTGTTTCGCTTGTTGGCAATTTTTTTTCTGAAAAATCTCTTTAAACAAATGTATGTCGTGCAATGCATACAATTGCACATGGTATGTGTATTTAATAGTTTACGTAGTGAATGTAGCTAGAGTTCAAATATTCTTAAAAAAACAATGAACAATCGATCGATTTAACATCGAACTTTTTTTCGCATTAAGATAATTAAATTGAACAGTTTTTCTTTCCTTATGATATCACTTTTCGTTGTTTCTGTGTGATCACCAATATTAAACTAGGGGTTACCATCTCACATGAACGCTACAAATTCTAATTGAATTCTATGAATCTTATGAATTGCGTATATGTCATGTATCAATTGGTGTGTGGATAAATGAACGAATATAAACGACCGAGATCGCTGCAAATTTTATAAACATTTTGCGAATTTTTGAATTTCTGGTAACCCCAGGCTATTCAAATAAACATAATGAAACATTTATCGTTTATTGATTAGTGACTGTAGAAAATATAAAAAAAGAATTCAAGACATCGACACTTAACGAAACCGAAAAAAAAAAATACTTTTCATGTTGTGTGTTCTACATTTTCAAGCGTTCTATGTTTTCTTTTTTCATGAGAGTTGATGCTGCACTTTCTTTACAATTTCAACAGAAATGGTTGTTATAACATCGATTATTCATTAGCTGAACTCATGATCTCTCCATTTTTTAAGCACTTACCTCACTTATCTTGTTCCTTCAATTTCTTCATGTAACGATTTAACTCTAACATTATTCCTCAATCAGAGTCCCAACTAACGTTTGACGAATCCGTTTGAATTTAAAGTTTTATTTTTCATCTAAACGTATTTGACTAAATTACATAATAATTTTGTACAGAAGACCATTCAAACCCATCGATCGTACAAATTGAATTAAAAAAAAAAAAATTGCTCTATTTCTCTTCTGTAACTTTATTGATCAATCAAAAAAGATCCATATCAGTGTGAAATGCAATTGATTTAATTGAATGACGGAATTGTGTTGCTTTAAATAAGATGTGCGCATCGCCATATCAAGGGAAACAAATTTTTATTATTGAAATACTATGTATTAATGAATCAAATACAACTCTATTGGAAAACTATTCCTTTTTTTCTACCGTCATTGTTTTATTGTGACACATACAAAATGAAACATGAACTATAATATCACATGGTGAATATAAGTTGAATTCAAGAAAAACAAATATTTTATGTTAACTCTGGATGATGATAATAAATTACAATGATAATTTTTTTTCCGGCTATTTTGATCCTCATAATTTTCTCGTGTCTTTTTTCCATTCAACTTTGTTGACGAATACCAGGACCTTTATGATCCCAAGCAGGAGACTTAGTTTGTATTTTAAATTGTGGAAATTCTTTATTAAATTTTCGGAATAGTTTTTTTCTCTTTTTAAAGCGATAACTCTGACATCACTGAATTTGGTATCTTTTCCTTCTTGGCCTATACTGAATTTGTGTTGAACATTGAACAGTATTCAATGAAATCATCTCTATGTGCTTCATTGTTCAGCATTACAGATCGAAAAGAGTTTAAAATACTTTTGAATGACAAAAAACCAAAACGCAACGATACATTTGTGTAATATGTAATGCCATTGAAACAAAACAAAAGTAGAAAAAAAAAAACCAAAACGCTAATGCATTGTTGTAAGCCAAAAGCTCCAATTTCACAATGTAATGTATCGAAAAACAATGAATCATTGTACAATTTATGTTGGGAAAATGGATTTGACGTCTTTCATACAATATACAAAATGAAAACAGTTAAACAGTTAAACAGCAACCAGAAAACTGCATCATACATCAAAAATATGTTGAAAAGAGGCGCACAAAAGTCTATTCGTAAATTGTGCACATGCTAATATATTGAACGTAGTATGCAATGCACCATATTATTTATTTTCATTCAACTGTGCACTTATTTCATTATATGAATAACGATCGATAATGAACATATGCAAAATTGAGTCGCACCGACAAAAATGGTAAATGCTTCAAAACAATCAAATGAAACAATTGACATGTTACCGATATTACGGCTTTTTACGATGTCATTGTGAAATTTTGTGTGATTTTATTTCGCTTTTGCTTCGAATTGTGTATATGCAATCGAGAATACTTGAAACCGATCTGGGCTCTCAGAATCGAATCGATCCATTTTTGTTTTATGCAAACTGCAAACCTACCATGAAGTCAATTATAATCGAATACCGTAATCAAATGGATGTGTATTTGGCAAAATTTGCAATGCATCGATTGCACATTTCCAATAAATCGATATAGTTTTTCTTTTGGATTAATCAATGGCATCGAGGTAATCATAATTCATGACTTTTCGTGTATTTTTACTACATGGTCAGTTAAATTAGTTGCCCGACAAAAACCCAAATAATTATTATTATTCAAAATTGTCTATTTTGATTTGGATAAGTTTTTTTTCTTGCATTTTTTATTTCAGTTTTTTTTTCTTTTAATACAATAAATAAAATTTCCTGCGCAAATGTTTTTCACCTATATTAGCTTAAACATTCAAGGAAAACACTGTGCACTTTACACAATGCTTGTCACAATATCCCCTGAAAGATATTTACCTCCAAAATGGAATCATCTCTAAACGTTTTTTCTTAAAATTAATTCAATAAAAGTATGTAATAATAATGCGTAACATGAACTGCATAGATAACACCGCTTGCTATAACGCTTTCATCAACGATAAAATCACTTTAAAATGCTAAAAATCTTTTCTCGAAATGTTTTTGTTGAAACATCATCGGCTAACTACATTTTGTTCGTGTTGATTTTCATTTGTTTTGTATTGCTTTGTGTCGGAATTGATTTGAATTAGAAAAACCTGAATTGCTGGAAATAACGGTTATTGAAGCGATTTTGTGTGGCTCCAGTAAAACGACCTACCATCGAGAAAGAAAAAAAGAAAAGAAGAAAAAAATGGAAAAACTATTCAATTAAATACCGAAATTCAAAAGCGAATTATTAACTTTATGTATTAGTAGGGAATTTGTTTCACCACACCATACCATAGACTACTGTGATCGAAATCAAGTTGATGTAAATTGAGTTCAATTATCATGCATTCCATGTCAAATGTCGTGAAGTCATTTTGTTGTTTTTCGAATTGAAATTTCAATTTTGTCAATCATTTATTCATTGGATTATCTCTGAATCGTCTCTAGACAGATTTATTTCAATTATTATTCTAAAGTATAATATCATGATGCCGCTCATCGTCCGCTGCTTTTCAAGCTATTACAAAAAAGTGTGAAATTTGAACAAAAGTCACTTGAAGTTTCAAGCATTGAACATCGTATACATTATACATTAAAGACGCATTTTATGCACTTATGCTATTTACATTTGTATATTGCTTTTGATTGATTGTATGCCCGATTGTTGAATCAAATTGCAGACAAGAGATTGCTTCGGAGACAACAAGACAACGTGAACGCGATTTATTCAAAAATCATTATGCAATACAAGTAATTGCACAAATAATCGGCGCGCGATAACTTTTTATTGCCATAATTTCAATATTATTCGAATTGTTTCACGTGGTTTCGTTTCAATCGATTTTTCAGTTTGTTCATTTCAAGTAAGGGGCAAAAAAAAACTGTATAGATTTTTTCTCTTCGTTGCATCCTTGTGAAAAGTGTATTTGTGTGTCCGAAACAAAAAATTCTGTTGAATGGGGAGTGGAAAAGTGGAAAGGCCGATATTTCAACAGGTGTTGATCGAAATCTATTTATGAATGTTAAACGAAAGAATGTTCAATTTATTCTTATGAGCTAAGTAAGATTGCTGCTGTTTTGCGCTAATTTCATCAATATTCAAATTTTAACTGTGCGACATCGGGGAATTTATGCACCGAATAAGTGGCCAACATCATTTGTATATTAAGATTTTACCTTTATTTTATTTTTTTCTTTGTAGCTTGTGGCCTGTCTAAGCAACAAATAAACAGATAAATTATCTTCCTTCAATTGAAATGATTCATTCAGTATATTTTTTTTTCCATTTTTTTTATTTTTTTCATTATTATTATTTATATTTGCTATAACAACAGATTCGGTTCACTGTTAAATTGATTTGCAATGTATCGCATTGAATGAGCAAACAATTTTGAGCTCATTTGACGCAGTCATTTGTCAGTTGAACGCGATATAAATTTTCAAATGAGAAATACGTTATTAAATTAAAGAGCATCGAACAATGTGGTATACCAACCATTGGCAACTAACAAGCAGCTGTATGTCCAAATCACTCAAAGAACTTAAAATCATCACAATCCAACATTATTTTGCATATATTTAGAGAGCAAACAACGAAAATCAAAATAAAATCATATACCAAATCAATTCAACCAACATAAATGACTTGTTTGGTAATGCATTCGCGCTGATTGTAAATGAGTATGTGAGTGTGTGTTTCGACAAAAATCCAAAATCCGAAAATAAACAGCCACAATTATTACAGAACTGAGAGATCTGAGGTAAGCCAATCATATTATTCTTAATGGAATCGGAATCGAAATGTGATGCAAACATATTAGTTAAAACTGCAATCTGAACTACAGGAAAATTAAAGCTGATGGCGAAACAGATGCAGCAACAATAAAATATCCTATGCCACTTTTTATGCTCTACAAAAGTTACACATAAACAGCACTCACCTCACTTCACCGTTCAACTTACAAACATACACACTACACACATGTGTGGTATACTATGTGCGATGTGCGATTTGCGCACTCACAACAAAAACTTACAACAAATTCAAGCTAATTATAATCATAATAATGATTCTTTATTTTCAATCAAATTAATTAAATGTAATTTGTCGAATTTTGCATATAATTTTTTTCTCGTTTGACTGTCGATCATTGGGCTCGAGCCATGACTATAATAGCATGAAAATGTATTTTCACGCGACTTAAAAAACAAATCGTTCCGTCATAATAAATTGCATTTTGACTCATGAGCCCATAATGTTAACATGGATGCATCATTTATCAAGTTTATTAATTTGCTCTAAACACCTAACACTTATCACTTGTGTTATAAATGTTTATCGCTTTCAACTTCCACATTTCATACAGCCAACAAAGAATGTATTGCAGATACTCTATTGTAATGTTAATAACGGTGCAATTTGTGATTATATTGCAGTGAAACAGCGCCGCCGCCAATAGATGATTGTTTGGATTTGCAGTAATGAAAATATTTTGATGAGAGTGCGCTTATAAACATAGGCTTAAATTTTTTTGTATGTTTATACAATAGGACAACAATTTGCAGTCATGCGGTAACATAAACCATTTACTTTGTTAGAACCAAAACAGTTGTCAGATTTTGTTTTCTTCTATTATTTTTTTTTTTTTTTTTTTTTATTATTATTATTATTCTATTCTAATAAATTAGGTTTGTCAATATTGATATTAATCTTAAATTCAAAATCTAAATAAATAACATGCAGTGTTGATATTCGGAGTAGTTTGAGTGTGAATTCTTGACATCCATTTGATAGCTCGTCATCTCTATAGGTGTTTTGGCTCAGGTGTTTTAATTATTATTGTTGTCATGTGCATTTTTATGTAATATGTTACAGTGGTTTGTGTGAAATAGGATGTGCATTGTATTGATTGTTGTTGGGCAGATTGACAGTATTTAAGCGTCTGCCCGGTTATCAACATAAATCATTTTATTAGTTGGAAATACTACGCTTACTTTGTTGACCATTTGGTGGTATGAATCCATAGCCAGATGCACCAACAATCACACCAGATGTTTCGACGGGACCATCAGTTGGTGGCGATGGAAATTGTACTGGTCCTAAAACGATACCAAACATATACAATTATTTAGTTATTCATTTATTGGAATTGAAGTCGTTTAGAATGAATTATATTTTTATCTTTATACTTTGTAGATCAACATTCAATGTCATATGCGCACGATATGTAATTCAAATCCATATCAACACATAAATCGTGTATATTGCACATTAATCTATGTATCAGTTGTCAGTGGATGTGAGCTGCGAAATGCAGATATTTAACTTGAACTTTAAGGTCATTATTGTTTTGTAATATCATGAACATGATGTGGTTTATGTATTATTATTTTTTCTTCTATTTTTTTAAATTCAGGGAGTGATATAATAACAATAATAAATAAATAATCGGTACAATGTAAAAGACGATCAACTGACATAATTAGCCAAGCCTTCATTATTATTATTATACAGACGTTGATGGTCGATTAATGGTTTGAAAGTCTCTCTTGAAATGGATCATTGTTATTAAAAAGCCTTTTACTTTTTCCGGTGTAACGTTGTTGAAATTCGGAGAAAAAAAAATTCAAACGGAAAAAGTCATTTTATTTGTTCTTGTTAAATGTCGGAACGGCTCAGCATTTGGATGTATTTAGAATGAATTAAAAAATCTATTCAGACAAAGCAAAAGTATTTACCTCGATTTTGTCGTGGATCCCGTATACTGGCTAAACTGCTGCCAAATCCTCCGAATGATCCTGATCCGCCAAACGTTCCACTATCGAAATCATCATTGCTTAGTGAATTGAAACCAAATCGATTAGCATTATCGAAACTACCGAGAAATTGACCACTGACTAACACCAACGACATGCTTATGGCAAAAAGTACGTTTGTCTGAAATTAAAACAGAGAAGAAAAAAAAGTTAACTATCAATGAATCATCCTCCAATTCAAATTCTATAAAGAAATTCATTTTCTTGATCATGAATTCGAATTACGGGATTTCATGGTATGAACAGAAATAAGACAATAATAACAACACAGATTTGCTTGTGTCGATATTTTGCTACTTTGCTATTTCAATTCGATTGTTGACCACGTGTTACAAAGGCGCATGAGAACCAAAAAATTTTCCAACGTAAATATTGACTTCATATTTTGATATGAAACAAGCAAACGTGTCGTGTTCAGTTTATTTCATTATTATTATTGAAATTTATTGCATATCACACACCAAACACATTGTTTCTTTTGGTGTCTGTACCAGAGTATAAAATTTGACCTATCACGTACATTGTACATAAGTGCATGTCCTTATGTACGCATACATAAAGCGTACATTCAAGTACACTATATGCAAGATAAAAAATTAAAATTCAATAACTGACAAATGATAATTGTAGATACATTTCTGGTTTTAATTTCCACTTTTTAAGCTTTGATTTTCATTTTGAAGCTCGCGTACGCTGTACTGAAATGTACGCGCACATGTGTACATGTACTCATGCGCAAGTAAGTGTACAGTGTACATTGTACGTATAGCTTATTTATATTTATTGCAGTGCTAGCAAAATATGGGCCAGAATTATTTTTCGATTAGATAAAACAACGTTGTTTCTACGAGTATCAGTAAAATATATGTACCGAATGCAAAAATGATAAATGCTTGTAATGCATTGCCGATCCGATACAATTAAGCAATAAAAATTTTTTTTGCATATGATTCAATGAGTCGCTAAATTAATATTGAAAATGAAAATAGGGGAAGGAAAATTTAAATAAAGAAACACAAATTCAATGAAAGCAAATTCAGTTTTACATGTACGAAGGAACGCAAAGCAGTGCAATTTAATGTTCCCGATCTGAAGGGAAAAACATTCGAAATACGAAATCAATAAACCAAATTGACATATTTGTTCGACAAAACAATGAATTTTACTTCGAGTGCTTGTTTGACACATTTCTAGGAAAAGGAATCAATTTTGTCAGTGTTCCAAGTTCCGAATATTAAATCAATAAATGAATAAACGCAAAACGTTTCCCCATTCAATTTATACAAAAGAATTTTTTGTTATGAATGGAATAAATTGCAGAGTCATTGATTCGTAATGAACAAAATATGCAGAATTGAATGTAGTGAGTAATGAGGCGTTGGTATTTTACATATCGAAGATGCAAATCCAAACAAAAGAAACAACCATAGGCGAAGAAGAAGAAAATTATAGAAGAAAAAAATAGTTAAGCACAAGCGCATTCACATGAATGAGAATAACTCAGGCGATTAATATCATATAAATGCGGTATGCTCAATGTCTGATGCAACAATTCATGCAAATATTCACAATGAATACGTACATCAAGCGTATTTATCTAGTTCAAAGTCAAATCAAAGTGTAGCAAATAGTGGCGCACACGAATGACAAAGTTTTTCATTCATCGTGTGCACCAAGTTTTTTGTCGTTTGACTTGTTGAGTGGAGATTACTTATCCACGCCTCAGACTTGTATCGGTTAACTGAACCTGAAAAAAAACGAACCCAAACCGTTAACCGATCCAAAACCGAACCGATCTTTTGGGGTTCGGCTTGAATTTTGAATGCTTTCGGCTCGGCTTAAATGATGAATTCGTTTTTCTGAAATTGAAAAAAAAAAACATTCGTTCTTCATTTTCGACTAACTTTTCTTGAAAAAATGAACATTCTTCGTTAACTTCTACTGATTACGGTCCATTTCCGGTAAGTTTCAATCGTGAAGAGATCACGATGCAAAAGTTTGTATCGTCAATGTGGCCCTCTCACTCAATACTCACTGAGTAGTAAGCAAACATCTTATTTGCGGTTAGCGTTTGTGCACCGCATTGAATTGTTAATTTGGCAGGAGGTAATCAAGAGTATCTAATTCATGTGCGAAACTTTTAAACGACAATTAAATGCAATGTTGCATTTGAAAAGATGAAAAGCCGAAAACCGAATCATTTTCGTATTGCTAGCAGGCTAGACAATTCATTTTTTTTCTTCTTGTGACACATAAAATGAGAGATTTGTGATTTTCAAGCTGCTAAGTCACTGTCCGACATTTCTTTCGCCTCTCGTTTTCGAACGGCCAGACAACATTGCGGTCGAACGTGAAAAATGGAACAAAATTGAAAAATAAACAATTGAATCAATGACAACATTGCGGTTAATCGGTTAAGGAATGAATTGGGCACGCGTTCAACGCACAACGACATTTCGCACCGAAATATTCAAACGAAAATATGCTTGATCATTTGTTCAAATGACATTGTATTTATTTTTTCCATCGATTACATCCAACATTACATTATAAATTGAAAAAAATCATCGAAATTAAATGGCATAACGATTGCAATCAGATCGGATGCAGCATGGGTCTTAACATTGTGCCGTTGTTTTTGAAGAAAAGTGTTAACTTGTAATATAATAATAATTGTACAGATTGAATACAGGGTCATCTCCATTCAATTGTGCACACAATGCTCGCTCACCTACAATTCTCAATGAACATTCGGAAAATCCGTTCAAAAATCAAATATTCAGGTGACTGACAGTGACAGACAACTAACGCAAATTAAAATTGCATAATAGCTCAATTTTTTGACCATGCCGATTTCATAAGCTTATCAAGCCATTACTTCGATTTACGAATTGAACGAATTATAGTTGAACATCAGCGGAAAGGAACAATATTGAAAAATCATACCAATATGCAATTTAAGCACAATGCGCAATGCGCATAGAACATAAAAATAATAAAAATAATAGGGCAAAATGTCATGTACGAAACAATGACAATTATTTATTGTTATTATTATTATTATTGATTTTCGGTTGAATTACAATTCGCATGTCGCCCAATCGAATGAAATTCGTTCCTTTTTAGAGATTATGCCATCGTATTATAACTAATTGAAATGAAATCGAAAATTGACTAAAACACAAAAATATGTTTTGCCGTTGAAATGTGTGTGCCACGAGCTGCAAGTTTTCGGCTCAAATGGCGGTGCCACAAAACCATATTTTCATTGTGTGTTCACAGTTTCAGTCGTTGTTCACATCTTATTTCAACATTTGGTTGATGCCGTTTTTCTTTTAAAGGTTTTCATTTGTTAAAAATGCATTCATCACGAGCATTGTCGACACATTCTCGCAACAAAAAGACAAAATACCAACACAATGAAAAATGTGGGAAATTTCTTCGTCTTTCGATTATTATTATGAGCTTATGAATTAATTATGAATGGTACATCGATATGTGTACCCTAGAATATATACACCAAACCACCCACAGATCTATCGAGTATGGATGAAGAAAAATAAATGTATCACTTTCATGGGCAACCAAATAGTCAACGATAACAACAATTAATGCACACTGCAAACTGTCCACCGTCTAAATTTTATATATTTCGTTTCATTTAGGAAGAATAATAATTTTCAATGGACTTCACAACGCTAATGCAAATTGTTTCGATTGTTTCTCTCCATTCATATTTACGTGCGCCTAAAACCATCGACGCTTAGTTTCTGTTTCGAATGAAAACCAATCTCAAATTGTAGCAAAAGACAAAGAGTTTTGAATACATAGAAACGGGCGCGTCTCACACGTTATAATAGAATGCGGAATTTGAATTGAGCTACGAAATATACGAAATGCATCAAGAATTTGATTGCATATGAGGCTCGTATATTGAGATCGCGTGTTTTGTTCCAGAGTAAATATTGTTTTTGTGCTTGCAATTAGTTAAACCGGTTCACAAACTGAAATTTTTGAAGGATATCAATAGTAAACATTCACACATTTTCAATTTTCATTTGCTACAGTTGGAGTGTAGATCATGAAAATGATGGCGAATAGCAGTGTCGTTCGGACCCTATCAAAAGCAGTACCAAAGATTCTCTAAAAAGTGTCTTTAAAGTGCTTGCTCATTAGACGGAATGGTTATTGGTATCCAATGGAGATTGAAAAAGCGTGACAAAAACGGTGTTTTTAGCGCACAGAAATTGCATAAATACGCTACTATGTACACATGCAAATATATACATATATATATGTATATATATAGGCTCTTTGACTGACAAACAAACACACAAAATAAATGATCGAACAAATACTCGAGATCAAAACATACAGTTATCTTCCGATTATTTCGGCCTTTTATTTATTTTTTTTTTTTTTGTTTGGATCCATAACCACATTAACAAAAATACAACCTGTCTACCGTATAATGGCCAAAGAACATAAGCAAAATGATGGCAAGTAATTAGTAATCAAAAATCTTCAAGCAAAGCATTTATTAACACAACATGACGCCTACATAATATGCATAGAATATAAGCAATCGATAATTGCAATGCTACGTTCAATTCAAACTAATGCTTCACCAAAAAAGAAATAATGCAATGAGAGTTTTAATTGCATTGCGATGACCGACATTGGATATTTCATTTGCTTTACGATTCGTTATGCAGTATTTCAATCTTACTCAAAAATGGAAGACAAAACTACACCAAAAACGTTTACAAACGAAAAAAGGGAAGAAAGATTACTGCAAAAATGATCATTGTCATCTCGCAATAGATGAAGCATCACGGAAGGAAACAAACTCTAGCAATTGCTTTAAATTTCAAATTTCAAATTTCAAATGATGTCTATTGGTATTGATGTTTACAGGTACATAAATAACATGATACACAAAACAATTTAACGTAGAATAAACTGAAATTGGTTTGAAATTAAATTTTTATATTTGGACTCATTACAATGGCCATCAGCCATCAGGCCATTAATGGAAAATAGTAGCAATACTCTTTCAAAAACATAAATAACTAAATTGGAGGCAGCTGAAATCAGCTCAATGGAATGGCGTCATTCTGAAAAACATAAATCGAGAAATGGCAAAAATTCTTGTAAACATCGAGACCAAATCGCTGGCAACGGTGATATCGATCTCCAACGTCTACTTGTCACATATTCAGCTTTTGTTGTTCGAAAAATTGAAACGGTTTTTGTTCCACCTCATGAATTCGCAATTGAAACGTTCGTTTTTATTATTATTTTGAAAATCAATCTTTACCTTGTAAACACATAAATCAGATCTCAATTAAAATGGCTTTATCCAAAGATTCTTTTTACTAATTTTTCAAATTTTACTTTATTTTTTTCATTTGGTTTGATTTTCGACATTTGCACTGGTTTCACAATAGTAAACGTAAATTTACTGCTAGTGAGTAGCAACAGCAACCCACTGTTAAAGAATTTCAAATAAAGAAAGATTTAAATTGAATAGAGTGGAGCGGTGAGCGCATGCTTACAATGAAATCGAAAGTCAAGGATTTTTAGAGTTTTGAATGTTACGATGGTTTAAATATTTTGCGTATGGAATTCAAAGAGGAAGAAATAGAAGAAACTCTTGGCATGTAAGCTGCATGAATTATTATGAATGATTTGAGGTCATCTAACTCCATGACACAGTAGCATTTTATCGAAATGCTTTTGATATCACATCAAACGGTTATTTTCTTTTCAACTTGGATTAAAATCAAAATTCCGACACAATATAGCAACTGAAAAATGTCATCGCCGCCCAGTCGATAGAGATGAAGAGAGAAATAGAAAAAAAAATAATAAATGTTCATTTACCATAAATGAACTTCACGGAAGACAAACACTTATTTCAACGTGGATCAAAAAAGAATTACAAGCGCATTGACTGTAGTTCCGAAGTGAATCAGATATAACATATGTATGTTTTGCGCCTAATCATTAAGTATTTCTTAATTGGGTGCCAATTGAGGTGATTTTCTCATATTATTTTATTTTTCATTTGGAAAGGAAATGATAAATTGAAACAGATCGCGACATACCGGGATTTAGGGTGCTTTGTTTGTAATAATTGTAATAGATAAGTTGAAATTTAATGAACCAAATGAACTTGAATTAAATTTTATTTTATTTATATTGTTAGTTTTCGTTTCGAATTTCCTTCAATTTAATTGTTATTTGTTACTTTTGATATTTGTCACGCAGCCGTAAATCTCTTTCGATAATAATACTGAATACTGAGGCAAGACGCAAGTGTTGCATCTTTCCAATTACATTGAAATACAGAAATTTCGATTTGGATTTCATTTAACTAGTTTGGTTGTTGAAAAAGGGAATTGAAAATATTTTATTGAAAATTCAGAATTTCATTTATTTCATATGAAAAATATCGAATAAATTATTGCAAGGGCAGATTTTGGTTTGCGTGATGTGGTTCAAATTCGGTCTATGAGCATCTATCATTGCAGCATTATAGATTCAAATATGATTCAATATCAAAATAATTCGAGGTCAGCACACCGATTGAATGATTCATGAATTCTGATTCTGACGCGTTATTTATGTTTTTGGTTGCTAACAATTTTCCGACAAATTCAATTTGTACAAAAAATGTGAAAAAATTCACTTAACTTAATGCCGTCGTCGGATGATTATGAGAAACGAAAAATGTGCCGACCAATGGAAATTGAAAGTGATCAGAAAACGTTAATAAATATGTGCACGATTACCACCAGTGGTGATATCATATCACTGATATGGATTCGAAATTCGAATATATTTTAATGTGGTTTAAACGTCTGAAATACTCATTTTTCGATGAATTCAACGAAAAATTGCAATTTTTCCGATACAAAAGTATTCATGCACTTAATCTGCACTTACAAAAGATATTTGGTACCTGATCACAAGCAAATTTAAGGCAAATTGACATATATACTAATTTGCAGATGGTTAATTGTTTTGCATTCATATCGTTTGTTTGGCTGTTGATCGCTGATCATTGGTTGTATTTTGTACATAGTGCACTGTGCACATAATTTCACTGATGAGCTCAAATTACGCAATGAACGGCATACATTTATTCGATCGCATATACAGACGGTTTCGTATCGTTTGGTTTAGTCTGCCGTTTGCTTTTATAGTAATGCTCGGTGCTCAATCGCCAAATTGAATGCATCGCGCATTGAATTTGGATTGGTAAGCGCATGTGAGACAGCATTGTGTATGGTGCACTGCACTTAATCTACAAACTTAAATTTTTATTTCACGTTTTGCTTTTCTTTTCATTTTTTTTTTCTTCCAAAAAATCAAAATATCATTGAACACAACAATAAGATTCATATGCGTAATGGTAACGACGAAGTGCTTATTATACTGTCCGAATTGCAAATTGGATGCATGTTACTTAATGTACCGTTCATGCGCCTATCGACCAATATATTTGTATTTATTGGCTTATCGGGCTTTGGTGTATTCAAAAAAAAAAAAAAAAAAACAAAATCGAAAGAATATGATTTGATCGTTGATCGAATATGTATTCATTTCGAATGATCTTTGGCAATATTAATAATAATAATAGAAATAGAAATAGAAGCGAAAGTAAGACAATCATAACCACAACAACAACGAATACACATCAACCGCAATAATATATTGTATATGAATTACTTTCGGCTAAAATAACAACCAATTTCATTGGATTATTTGATCACATTTGATGTTTTGGTGATTTAACAAAATTTCAAAAGAAAACAGACGTTCGGTTGGATTTTTGAATTTTGAAAAAAATTCAATTGAAAAAAAAAACACTTACAATTTGCATTTTTGTTGAACTTTTAAAATACACTTATTAGAAAAGGACACGAAATTATTTAAATTCTTTTAGAGTGGCTTCTTAAAGATGATGCTGGTTCAACAGTTTCACTTGATTTATGTAATGTGTGTGGGTGTGTATTCTATCACAGATTAATAAATATTTATCGCAATAGACACAAATGATTTACTAGAGCGATTTAATTCCGTTACATAAATTGCCGAAGAGAATTGAAGTGTTATCTTAGGAAATATTCAGGTATTCGAAGATTTTGAACACGTCCAACACAAAGCAATATCCGGAGGATAACAATGTTCAGGTTAAAAATTCTGGATGCAAAAAATGTTGAAAAATTTGATAAAATGAATTTATGAAACACGGATGCATAGACGATAAATGCAAAACCGAAAAGAATATTTTTTTTTTTTTAAGATGAGAAAAAAAATTGATGAAAATAAACGAAATGTTTGTTTTGGGATCGGTTTGCTTCAAACAACAGACACTTAATGATATCCAGCCGTTTTGCTAAAGTGAATTTATATGGAAAAAATTATTTCACTCTCTCTTTCGTTTACAACAATTCACGAAAAATAAATATATATATCTATATATCTATATGTATATATAATTCGCTAATACAAGCAAACCAAGCTCTCGTTCGGTACAAATTTTTCTGTTCTTCGCTATGACGATCGCAATGAGTATTTTGTTTAGGTTTTATGTTTGTATTTGTGTTTGTCTGCTTTGATCGCATTCACGGTATTTGATTGTATGCTTCAGATAGTTCAGCTCACAGCTTATTCTTGCTGATAGATCGGAAGCGTACACAGCAAAAGGAAACATAAATGAGACAAAAGAAGAGGAAAAAACCGTTCGAAGCACAATCTTACTGAATGGATGGGAAAAGACACCGTCCTATACAAATGCATTTAAATTATGCAAAATTGATTAAAGATTTGTAACAGAATGCCTAAGCATCTTCACCTACCAAATCGTACACATTTACCACTCTTGTCACCATTTTCATCGATCTATGTTTTTTATGGTTCTGGAAAATGGATCTAATTTGCTCATAAAAATAAATAATTGAAAACATGTTCGTCTCCCAAGAATGACGAACAATTTGATTATTTTGTCTCGGTATTCTCTCAAAGAAAACTTTATATGTTAAACAGTTTTGTTGGTATATTTATTGCTAATTCAGTGTGCTTGGCAATTGGCAATTGGCAATAGCCACAGAATTAATTAAGATTTCAACCTTGATAAATTAATTACCGTTGTAACCAACGGAATTCTTGCATGAAAGTGAGAATATGAGAGAGAAAAAAAAACACTTTACAATTCAATGCGACCGCAAAACAAGCGCATAAATTCGAAATGAATTTATTAAAATTATATTAGTGGTTGTCAGTTGTCATTGCACCATTACATCAAATGCATGATCGATTTTAAGATTTTCATTTTATGACCGCATAATTGTGTGTCAATAAACACATCCGACCGGCGTCTTCAGGTGTCCGGATATCGTATGAATGAGTGACAGCAATGGCGACACAAAATAAAAATTCCTTTGAATGATTCATTTTCTTAATTTTCATCTGGAAACAAGTTTCATGAAAGATTCTTTTCCTGGTTGAGAATGAATCAGGAACGAATTCAGTTCCGGTTAAGGCTTTCAAAACAGAACAAAACAGAAACAAGTAAAGTGGGCGATGATTTGCACGATTTATGTAAATACATAAAAATTATTAAAATAAAATAGTTCCGTTCAGTTTCCATTAGGTCGACCTGAGATTTAATTTGTAAATAGTCGACAGAAAAGTGAAAAATGACAAATCACATTGTTTACTGTTTACTGTTTACCGTTTACCGGTTCCATCTGAAAATCTTTATTTAAATGACAATTGTCTCGTTCTCCTCGACTGGACAATCAAAGATTCTCGCATTTAATAAAAACAGAAAAGAGAAATCATCAACAACTTATAATTTATAATATTATCATAATAATGATAATGATAATAAATATATTGGGGCTATTACTTCCTACAAAAGTTTTGGTTTCATTTCCGATAAAAAAACATTGTTAAGAGCGAACTACGGTGTATGAATTCTATGAATTGTCACGAGCCAGAATAAATCGCTTTTCATCACGAAAATAACATTGTATTGTGCCGTGACAATTGATCGTAAAGGAAAACGGCAACATTCTTATGTATGCTTGGACCAGTGGCGTACGGTCATGCCCTACAATTCTTTTTTATAGTTTGAATTTATCCCGTCCGTCCATGACTAATTGCCATGGTGAACCAAAGTAAAATTTGAGTTCATATTCTTTGTTAGGGAAGATTTTTCATACAAAATTTTTCATCGAAAAAAATTTCACCCGTGTAAGAAGTTCAAACGAACAAAACAATTTTCCAGAATATAAAGAGGTATGCAAAAATTAACGAAAACAGCTGCGGATAGGATTTGAACTAGAAAATAGCTTAATCTTTCACATAAAGCGGAATTTTCAGGGCAACATAGTTTTTTTTTTTACAATTTTTTCTAATTATCAACCTTTTTTATTCAATTTCCTAGAAAAATGATCCTAGTTTATATCCATTCGCTAACGTTCTCATCTTAATCACACATTGCAGATAAAGCATAAAAACATCGGAAGTTTTAGAAGGCAATCCAATTTTTTTCGGGTTTTGTTGATCTTTCCCATAACTTTTTTGGATTTCGTCGATTTTTCTTGTTGTGAGATTTACGTCCTAGAGAGTAAAACCTCTTTCATATTTTTATATTTAATTTAAAAGCGAATCAAAATGTAAATAAGGCCAAATGGTTCGAATTATATCCAATTAAGAATTTCCATAAACACATGGGAAGTGGGAAGCCATATGGATTTATTGGATAAAATCGGTTCATATGAAGAAGACATTTTCATAAATAAAATGAATTTGAATTTTACTCCACATATAACTGATTTCTAGTATCCAGCAAAGAAGTCTCGATTACTCCCCAGCAAAAAATTCACCCCCCATTAAATCAAGCTCACAGTACGCCACTGGCTTGGACGGACATTCAGTCACATAGTGATTTTCAAATAAACAAATATGCAACTAACAACATTAATAACATTAACAGCATATAAAAATGCAATTCTTATAATATATGTATATATATACGAAATTCCAATTATGTGACGCGCACGCGTTCTCCACTAATTCATATCGTATTTCCTAGTCAAATACAGAAAAAAAATTTAAATGTAGAATGTATGAAGTGCGAATTTTAAATAAGAGTTGCCCATGTTACGCATATCGCTTGTATTTTTATGACTTATACATTTATAGGAGTGTTTGTCGTTGTATGTTTGTCTCGTACATTTTCCACTTTCAATTTTTTGTGTGTGAATTCAAAGCAAATATTTGTTGCATCCAATAATTAATCATGAAAAGCTTCTGCTGCACAATGCATGTGCCATAATAATTCGCATCACTCGCAAAATTCCAAAAATTTGCTCAAGGAATCAATTTAAACGATGAATAAAAGAGTTACAACTTTGTCAATCATCGCGTGAACACGTTCGCGTTCGCATATACATTTTTTTTCTCATTGTGCATAGTATATCCACCGGATGTGTCGAAATCATCAAATCATAAATTCGCTACCGTTTTTTGTTATTCCGTATTCGGTCAAATTCGTCTCCAGGTATTTTAGTCCATCGAAAACAAACCACCAAACCGCGTGTGTCCATTTGTTCGCAGTTTTTCTTTGATGAATTCGATTTAAACTAAACATGTTTAATGGATGAATTTCCGCATGTAATTACAATTAACCGAATGCCAAATTATTTATTCTGTCTGGTCTGGCTGGCTCATTATTTTGCTTATTATACATTTAAATTCTAAACTAATTAGAATTCGGAATCGGATTCGGAAAAATTATGGGATGAATCTTCTGCTTGTAGCCTTAAAAAAATCGCTGGGAAGTTGAAACAAGGAACAGAATGCAATACAAATTTCGCCATAACAATTATTTGTAAACGCATATAATAATCGAACACATTAACTACCGTCATTTCATTAAATATTCTCACAGCAAAGGTTGATTATTTCAAGATCAATTTCAAGTTAAAGCGATCAACTTTCAATTAATTGGTGCATTGTTAGTCAATTAGAGCATACACACAATAGCAACGCAATCGATTGGTGTATGTCATACTGTTGATCATATGGTAAACTGGAATTTTATGATTTTCTTTTCCGTTCATTTTTGTTGTTGGTGCGCATTTTTTTCCCTTTTAATGTGTGCATGTTGCACGCAGTTCTTTAAATGTTGAACGCATAAAGTGCAGTATATGAGTACCAATATGATCATGTACTATCTTGATTTCCAGTTTGAGTTTTCGAATTCTATGCAAGTAAAACGTCACCGACTCTATCATATGCTTGCTGGTTTGTAGATGTTTGCCATGTCTACATCGATTTAATTAATCGAACGGTCCATTCTTTCCGTATAGCACAAGATCGCTAAAACAAAGAGAATAAAAACCGGTTGATGAAATCAAAAATGCGGATGGAAAAATAAACGCTTATGCGTGACGATTCAATTCTTTATTGAATTTACAATTTTTTTTTATTTATTTATTTTTTTTTTGTTACTTTTTTCAAAGGGCTCATTCAGATGATTCAGCGATAGAATATAAGTTCTAGGTCATGCGATAATTTAATTTGCATTGGAAAAAAGGGAAAAACAAATAGTGGGACTTGGAGTTTCGGCCGACCACGTAATTTGATTATTATTATTGTCTTTTTGGATGAAGACGGTCAATATGTCGAGTGAGGAATTGTGGTGTGACCAACGAACGAATTAGATTTATATGAAAATGAAATTCAGAAGGTCATATCGTTGTGAGCTTAAATTAATGTTTAAATCGGTCATTAGTTCACGTTTAACGTCTAACCAAACAAATTCAAACCCAAAACAATGACAATTTGTGATTTGTGTCCCAGGTAATTCATTACATTTGTGTCAGGCAAGCCATGTCGTGTGTGTGATTAAAAAACTTCAAAATGTGTTGTTTCTTCTTCTTAATTTTTTCTTTTCTTCGATATATTAACAGCACCATGTTCTTTTATCCTATTAATTTAAAAATATTGCCATCCAAAATTCAAGCATTCAAAATATCATATGATCATCCGTCCACTGTCCACTATCCACCTGTAAATCAAAACCGAATTAAGCAATGACAGAACGGTTGAATCATTAATAAATCCACCAAAAATCATGAAATAACCTTAGAACCAGTTGAAGTCATTTGTTTTTCAAGTTTCGCCTTCTTGACCGTGTCTGTTGTTCAACCATTTTTGAAAAAATTACTTAAGTAAGTCTACATCTTTGCAAAATGTTTATTTTTTAGCCTTCCGAAGATTAACATTTTTATCTTTTACAGACATGAAGTATCAACGGTCAACAAACCTAGTTTCGATTTCGTTTCACACAACCTATTTGAAGTGTTATGATGATGTCGTTCAACTTTTAACATAAAATTAGAGGCAAAAGCCATGTTTGCGATTTTGTTCTATGCTATAAAATGCGTTGTATAAAATATAAATTGTATAAACTATGAATTTTTATCCAGCCATGCGAATCATTATTCATTATTATTGAAATTCGTTCAGCGGAAATTGATGATTTATCGAAAACAATGTAAAATGTTAACGGAAAAGAATTATTTTATGTCATTATTCAATCATAATTTCCTTTCAATACCGTGAAAATTTGATGATTTTGAACTTGACAGATGCCAACGATACCGAATACCGCATATCGAATGATGCCAATACATTATTGAATTTTTGAAAAATCAACACTTTTCACGTAATCATTGTTTTTTTTCCCTCTATTTCTTCTTTGTATTTTTCTTTGTTTTGAGTCCCATTCGTATAAGTAATCGATCGTGCACAGTAAGAAGCAACACGATACTCTTTGATTCATTATGACCATCGAAGTGCTTGGCACCATCATACTATATAATATAAAATATACAAAGTGGAATGAAACGAAGACAACAAAAGAAATAGGTAATAATGACATTGAAAAGTGCACGTCGCACATCTACTTGTAAATCGTTCAATGGTCTTGTTTGGTTGGTTTATCTTTTGATTAATTCGAGATCGGTCCATAAATATTCATATATGTATACCAGTAGTGTTCCTTGAGGGGACTGGGGAGGTTTAACCCCCTGGCGTCTGAAATCCACAATTACCCCATTAAAAAATTTCAACTTTGAAAATCACCCATTCGAAAAAATGTGCAAAATGAAAATTTACACCAAATAAAATAAGAAATTCATGGCAAGAGTCAAGAGTGATATTCAGAAGGGGTGATTCAGGATTTCAGATGCCAAAGAGCGGTAAAATTTCTTCTTTGAAAATCATACATTCAAAATATGGGCCCATTCTGCCGGCAAAATGAAAAATTCATGGCAAATTTTTTGAAAATTCATACAGAGACATTTGGATTTACCATCTCGAATCGAAAAATTACTATTAATAACTCCTATCGCCGGGAACCAATAAGCAAAAAAAAAGGTCAATCAATTTCTCTCTTGAAATCAAACCCCCCCTCCTTGTTTCGTATGTCAAAATCTTCGAATACGTGCTGCCTCTGCCGGCCAAGTTCTGCGTTACCATTATTGCCTACAAAAAATCAATGCCAACGAGAACCGTATCTCTGTGGACGCAGCACATATTCGTATTTTGGATACTAGCAGAGTATGAATCCAGAGATCAGGCCAATAATAATAATAATTTATCAACAGATTCAAAAAACGACGTATAATTTTGTGATCGTTGGGGTTTTTTTCAATTCAGTTTTATTAGATTTATCGCTCACAATTTTGAAATGACTTCTGATTATCATATGATCAATGATCAAGCATCTGTAATTTTAACGCCCCGAACTTGTTCGATATCATTTAAATCAAGATCCGAGTCTGAATTATCATGTGCCACGTCGGCGTCTGGTGTTAATTCTTTTGTGAGTGGTGCAGCTTCGGCAGCCTTTTTCGGAATATATAATGTAGTCCATGTACCAGGTTCGGCTTTTGGCAAAACGATTTCAACTTTTGTTCCAAGCATCTGAGCTGTTGCTTTTGTGACATCAATAATCTAAAGCAATCGATCGAAATTAATTATTATTCAATTCAAAAGTATCGAAAAATTGTTTAATCAATGAGATAATTACTAACACCACGTAATTCGAGGTCTAATTTGAATTCAGCATTGTCTTGCTGTGGAAATACTAATGTTACATTCAACCGAACCGGATTCAATTTGATTGAACTCCTTTCGTAATGATACATTTTTGCATAGATTGCAATCACAACATTCGATCCAGTTTGATGCCAATCATATCGGCATTTAACTTCCTTGTGTGCATCCATCTGTAAACAGCAAATCGAAAACACTCCGTAAGCATAAAATAGTTATTACGTCAATGAGCATTACGGCTTACATCCTGGAGCCATTTATGTTTTCCATAAGTGCAACCTTTTTGATTCATGAATGCATCAAAGTCGGTGGTACGTTTTGTACAGCACGACCAATATTTGAGACCTTCATGAAAGATTGCAACACCCGGATGATGAACACATTCATTGTTATCACTAGCCGCTGATTCATATGATTGACCGCATCCACCATTTTTACAAACTGTTCCAATTGGAATTTCACTAAAATTAATTAATCATCTTAAACATTCAATCATTTCAATGCAAATCACGATTCACAAATTACTTACTCAGAATCGTTTTCGATTTTGTTCTTTTTTTCATTGACCACTAAATTATCAATTGATTGTATCAAAGCTGGTGCAATACTTGGTTTCAATGTTGTGAGCTCCGAATCGAACGATGGACGTTTTAAAGCACTTGGTTTGACTGGTTCACGAATTTCTTTTGGTGGTTCATCTTCAAGGATCCGTTAAAAAATGTTGGAAGAAAAAAAAAACGTCCAATGAAAAAGTAGTAAATACACTGCCAAAAAACTTGGAAGTAACCCTTAATGTACATGGATGGATCATAGATTGACAAAATATGGACATGTGAGATGTGAAAACGTAGGCTTGAGTTTCAAAAATATAAAAAAACCATGCTAAATGAATGGGAATGGGCAAAATGAATATTCTGTTGAAATTTCAGGGCTCGAATTGCCATTCATGATGAGTTAGGTCAGGAACAACCCAACAAACAAACGTTTCACATCGAGCAATAAACGTCCTTATTTTTCAAGCACCGTTCAAAATATATATTTCAACGAATTATTTTACTTGTCAAAATATGCATCAAGCGATTATTCATTTTTTAATTTGAAAACGAAACAATTTCTATATTTTTAAAGTATACCGTCTTCTATTTGTGCCGGTTTCTCTGGCTCAGGTGGCTTGACATTCGAATGTTTTGATAATTCGCAACCTTTGATATTCAAGAATTCGGTGAAATCAACACTTTTCTTCTTACAACATGACCAGCCTTTGTACGCATCGTGAAAAAATGGCATTCCCGGATGGAAACGACATGCATCTTTGGAGAAGGACAAAAAAAAACAAATTATTAATGATTTGATAAAAATAGACTGAGATGAATGAGTTCAAATTCGAACGGTCTAGAACATTCCAAACATAACCTAAATATTTATATGAAAATCATATTGAAAATAGAAACAATCGAAAGAATTCGCGAATATTTTTATTTTACTGAATTTGAAAATATTTATGTTTAAGGAGATATATTTGAAATTGATCAAAAAGTTAGCTCACCGTCTTGATTGTTCTCTGGATCATAATCTTTTCCACAACCTCTGTTATAACACGGAAGCATCACGAAAATCGTCGATATTATTTTTTTTTTCGAAAAAAACTGAATATGAATTAAATAATAGCTAGAGCAATCGGATTATTCGGTAAAACCGAAATTAATTCCTTTGTGCTACAAATTTCAAATGAATAATCAAATTTTCTAAATAGAGAAAAATGACCAAAGTATTTGTATTTGTTATAAAGCCGTATTCAACGTAACTGTCAGATGTACAAAGTTAATTAGCCATCGACAATGTGAACTCGTCACAACTTCATTCTAATGTGGCTAAAATACATATTGTAAAGCGTTGACACATGTCAAATATTCATGTTGAAAACGCACCAATATCTTACGAATTTCAGTCTTGCTGTTTTAATACACGGCTGAAACATCATAAGCATTTATTTAAATTTAATTTTTTTTTAATTGAGTTTGTTATTATTTTTAACGTTAAGAATGGATCGAAATCACAAAGAGGACCAAGCAAACGAGATGGAAGCTCTTGAATCCATCTATTGTGATGATATTGAAGGTATTCGGAAATTCCTTCTTTTCTGAATTCTGAATTAAGGGCAAACAAATGTGTTTGTTTGTTGGTTCTTGTTCTTGTCCATAATATTATTATTCACTTTCATTTATCTGTGTTCAATGTTCAACAGTACTGGAAACAAATCCACATACATTTAAAATTCAAATATCAACCGAAGAATATGATGCGGATGTTGAAAGCAATGGACTGGCATGCCGGCTATTGTTTACATATACAGAAAAATATCCAGATACAGCACCATTGGTTGAAATTGAAGATGCCATCCATTTCGAAGATGATTATGAAGAAAAATTATTAAAACATATTAATGAAACGGTTTGTTAATGTTTTCACATTTCACATTACTAAGAAAAACAGAGAGAGAGCAATCATGCTGTTTTTTTGTTTGTTTGTTACAGATAAACGAAAATTTAGGCACAGAAATGATTTTTTCCTTGGTAAGCAGTGCCCAAGAATGGCTCAATGTAAAATGGGACGATTTCAAAAAAGAGCAACAATCTCGTGAGCTTGAAAAACTGAAACGATTTGAAGAAGCCGAACGGGTAATTTTAAAGCAGAAACTCATCGATAAATTTTTATCATTCGATTCATCATCGTGAATTTTATTTACAGAAAAAATTCGAAGGAACACGTGTTACTGTTGAGACATTTCTCAAATGGAGAAACGATTTCGAACGCGATACCGGCGTTGCGGAAAGACGTGAAAAACAAACAAATAATAAAAAACTTACCGGTCGTGAACTGTTCATGCGTGACAATACATTAAACGATTCAGATTTGAAATTCCTTGAAGCCGCTGGTGAATCAATTGAAAAACTTAAAATTGATGAATCGCTTTTTCAGAATTTGGAAGATTTACAATTTGATTCGGACGACGATGATGAAGACTACGTACCGGGTGATCATGATTCCGATTAGTATCATGTTCAACATAGTGTTTTTTTTTTCATCTATTCGCCAATGTGATTTGTTTCAATGAAAATCAATGTGAAGGAGAATTATCATCGCAATAGAAATGCTTTCATTGAACGAGACAAAAAACAAAACAAAATAAAATAAAATACATATAATAAAATGAGAAAAATTACAAAGTTTTGATATTGCGGTGCTAAAGAAAAAGTTGTTGGATTCAAACATTTGAAGAAATCGAAAATGCCGAAGTATACAGATACCACTTTGGTTGTTTAGCTTATTGACTCACAAATGAGAAATGTTCCTTTTACAGGGTGGTCCTATTAATATATTATGGAGACTTTACTGTAGGCCATCGGTAGGTGAAAATAATTCGAAAGATAATTGTCAGATTTGAGCACATTTATTGACTTGTTCAATCATTTTAAACCATTGGCAACGTTTAAAAAGTATAGGTATTCTGAGCTACCATTCAGTATGGCTTTGACACCAGACATCCTCCAATGTTACAAGAAAATAGTCATTATAAAATAGACGTATAATTTCGCAAACATTTTGCTTTGTGTTCGCTTGATCTTTCGTTTGATTTTCAACAATGTCCATGCTTCTGGTGGCAGTTGTACGGATATCAGCGAATTTTTTCGATTTGATTACACTTTTCAAGTCATCAACCGCTTGATCATATTCCTTGCGCTGTTCTTCACTACAAAGACACAAACCGTTGATTTCGCATATGAAATTTTAGTTTCTTTTGTTTCTGTCAAAAACTTACCTTTCCAAAAATAATGAAAATATTATGCATGCCAAGCACTTGGCCATTATTCTTCGCCTGAAAATGAAAAGGATAAGAAATGAATTAAATGGACACACATACACACACTCCGGTTCGAATTGTGATAAGCACTTGTTAGAAATGGTATCTTTTTTGAGTCCAATCGCACCAAGTATTCCTTCGCTCCAGCCATCATTCACATTGGATGTTGCTTTCAAATGTCTTGCCAGTGTCAATAAAGGTTCACGGACATTCGGGTTTGATTCCAATAGTTTGTGGCCACATGTTATCAACATTCCCCAGATAACAGCCAATTTCGATTCAGTCTTTAACCTAAGAATACACACACATATACATAATGCCTATCACTGGCAAAGGGACTAATAATCTTACGTTGATCTGAAATTCTCAAGCAATTTTCCAAGATTCTCAAGAAAAGCAATTTTGGCGCCACTTTCATTAATATCTTTAAGCTTATAGATCATATGGATGTGAATGCATAGCAAATGTTCACCATCCAACATTTGCTGAAGGTCAAAATGTGGTAACGTTGGTCCCAAACGTTCAATAACATTTGACCATGAAGGTTTGTGGTAGTCCTTTGTTGATTCTATGAAAATGAAATGAATTTTTTAAATTTATATTTACTTTTTTTTTCATCCTTGCTAAATATTCGACGAACCCAAATGTCGAAAATAATGGAAAATAGTCGATTCCATTAGAATGAACATATTGTTCGTATATGTTTTACAGGTTCCGAGTGCATTGAGACTGGTCGAAACGAGAATGTTTCCGATTTCACTGCTGGACTGCCAAATCGAAAGTGCCTCCACAAACATTCTAGACAAAGCAAAGTTCGAAAATATAAAACAATACATTAAGGCAATCGATCAAATAGAAAAACTTTCATTTCCATTGTATTTACTTAGAAGTGAATTCTCCTTGCAGTTGAATGGAACCAATGACTTCAATCATCATATTGATTGCATCGATTTCGTTTTCTGAAATGACGATGTATAGCATCATTTATGGATTGAATATTGTATAGTTTTTTTGTTTATCATCAATTGAATGCCGAATTACCTTTTTTGACAGCGTCATCGATGAGTCGGAATAAATTGAAAATGGCCAAATGAAATGATTTTGAGCCATCAGATGTTGTGAGCAGCTGTTGATATTTTGATCCGCATAAACGTAGCAATCGAACTATACTTTTAACGTATAATATACGTTTAGCGTTAATTTGATGTTGTTGCTGGGTATAGTCTATCCCAGAATAAGTGGCTATAATCGATGATGCCGTTTGCAAAAGGCTAAAATATATTTTGAAATAAAAATAAAAAAATTTCTCAAAATGAATCACAAAAGAAGTATGATTTACCTGAGAATGCTATTATCTACAGCCGAATGTTCCGAATTCAAGCATAATATTGATGATGGTTCAGTGGACATAACATACCAATCAAATGTTCCTTCAATACCCTGATAATCTAACATATGCCATGGGAATGAAGCAGCTTCTTGCAATATCGTCAAAAGACATTGATTTTCTCTAACGCTTGGCTCATATGACAATTTAACAAACATCAACAACAAAGTCGATAGAATCTGATTTTTGGTGGACGGATCCCATTGATGTATATTGCTGTAAAGCCACGGAACCCATGTGACACGCAAAAATATGTGACCAAGAAACGAATGACATTCGGGTAGATATTGCTGTAAAAGATTATGGAAACCGCTGATAGTTAACGGCGTTGGTTTCAATCGATTCCATGGCAAAAGCATAAGTGATGCATTTGTTGGCAACAGCACATGACGTGGTACAGCATTTCCGAAATTCTTTTCATACCAATAGAAGATATTGCTCAGTATAAGATCACAGGCTGGAAAAGTATCAAGCATTAATTGAATGCAATTGATAAATGAGTGCAACAACATTTGTGAATAATGGGCATATAATTCGCTCCAAGGCAATAGAATCGGTGTATTAAACTGTCGAATCCAATTCGCTGGTAAATTTGGCATATTTTGTGGATAATATGGAAATAGCCATGGTGAAAACATTTCACATACACTTGGCCATATGTATTCGATCACTATTCGAACAAGGTGAGTAAAAAAAAAAAATTTACAATAGTTTTATGAAATGTTGAAAAGATTAAAAAAACAATAATGCTACTCACGTGAATCGGAAAGAGCACCAGGATGTGTATGAACGGCCGACACAATCAATGAAAATCCAAATGTTTCGAAAATTATCGAAAATGATAGGCAATAATCCTTATGAATTGGATATAATCCATTGAGACCATGCTGTAAACGTTCATTTAGAAAATGACTCGCAAATAATGCAATCGTATCATAAAGTTCACGATATGAAAATAATTTTTGATTTGTGGCAAAATAAAGAATGTCCTCCTTTATTTTGTTAATATCTGAATTCGCATCGATTTCAGGACAATTTGCTCTTTTATAGATGGAGCTTAGTAATTCCATTAAGATGGAAGGCATCAATTTATTTTCCGAACAACCTTTTAAAACGGCTTGTAGCACTTCGCCATAATGCTCCGGGAAATCATACATGAAGATATGAATAAGATGTCGTCGAAGCACCTGCAAAAAAAAGAAGAAGAACAAATAATCAATTCAACCGAAACTGGGAATAAAGGAACACAACAAAGACCATTAATTTTGGAAGGGGCGATGACAGCTCTTCAACTAGCTACTTACACCTTGGATGAGTTCCGATTCATTTTTATTCCAACACTCCAAGCCTTGAACTATTAGTTGTAGCAGTTGATTTATATCTGATAATTTTGGTTTCTTCGTTGCTAACCAAATGTTTACGTCAAACTGGAAAGAAATTATAATAAATAGTAATGACACAATTGGACACATGAAAAAAAAAACTGTTTTGGGAATCGGATGCGTACCTTTGATAATAAAACAAATAGAATTTTTGGATCACAGTTTTTCAAATGAGATTCAATAATGAATTTATAGAGTTGTATAAAGACTTCGGATGAAGTGGCAGACGGCAGAAATACATCGGAAATTGGTTGAATCAAATCTGGTCGCTTAAGAGCCGTTTTCAATAAAATCATTCCTTCCGTGTTTTGATTCTCTTGCAGAAAGATCTTAAAAAGCATAAGTGAAGATAAGTTGTTTGTGAATATCATTCAGATCATATGATATTACTTACACCGAGTTGTGATAGCGCCACAGTACACAAATCTTGAGCCGGATGAAATGAGTTTATGTTTTCATTGATTGTGTTGATCATATAATAGAAGAATGTATTTGCGATTGTCGTTATTTCGATCATTTGTTTTTCATCTTGGAGATGTTTTGAGGTACGATAGCTTTCCAAAAGTCGCTTGATTGAAAATTGAATTTGAACGATCGGTAGAATTTGTGCTATTGTTGGTGCGGATACCAATTTATTGATAAGTGTTTCATGTCGTTGCCGATTTGTTTTTAGTTTGTTGTCGACCACTTCGTTTATTTCATAGAAAGGCATCTAAATCAATGAAAAATTGTAATTTTTTTTGATTTTTGAAACAAAATACATTCGACAATAACTTACGCTGATTTTGACGAATGTTCCACCCTTACATGATTTTGCTGAAACAATTGAGCCACAACGAACCTCTCGACGCTCTTGTCGACTTTTGTTCTCATGCAAAACACGCAACATTTCCTTGTACATGCTATCTAATGAGCTGAGCTCTTGCACATCCATATGAAACATTCGCGAAAGTTCGTCAATTTTTTTGAAATCATTTTGCATTATTCGCAGAACATTTTTTTTTAGATCACTCAGCGACAGTTTTTTCACCAATAACGGCTCAATAGGCACATTGGGTGGTGGAATCGGAGCATCATAGGCACTTAAATGTCGTCCTATACTCTGAACTGGATCAATTGGACCAGTTCCTTTATTTGTAAGCGGAGCCTTTATGTTTGGAGTGTATCGCAAGCAAATTCGAAGCCATGAATCAGATGCCTCTCGTTGAACCTTTCTGATGTTTGATAATTGAATGAATTTAGTCCAATGTGTCTATGTGAACAGAGATATGGAAAAAAAAATATTTGAGAAGAGAAGTTTTCACATTCGAAATGTCAAATCGAGCATAAATTACTGTATCGTTGCTGAAAATCATTGCTAAATGATGTAAATCATATGGAGCTGGAAGCGAATCGACTCGTAATTGATTGATTTTATTGAGCTTCGTCTCCTCTAGCCAAAGTTCATAGCTATTGTATAGCCTAAAATAATAATATAAAATTAAAAAAATAATAATTAATGTTGAGTTCATCAATTAAAAGAAATGGAAAATATGAATGGTGTAACGGTGAATCACCTGGCTCTGGCACTATAGTGTTCCGACAAATCTTCATTCTCTGATTTGATTGAACGATCTTTCTCAAATTTGGCACCATCGATAAAAAATTTCTTCAATTTTTTCATTAATGAAATATTGTGGTCATAAAATCTATCGGCTACACCATAAACGTCGGTGAATCGGGCCTCATCTGCCGTAAATCGAATGCGCGCCAAATAAAGGCGGAAAAAATTTTGACAAAATATTGGTAAAAGTTCTTCTTGATATGGGAATCCAATAATTAAATTAGCTAATTTGTAAAGGACCAAAGAATTTGCCGAAAATGATGAACATCCAACGAGCTTTGCAGATGTTTTGATAATATTATCCATAGAAACCTTATTCGACGATGCATGCAATTGACGAAGCATTTCTGGCCATAGTTTTACGTCAGCTTCGAACATTTCATGTTCAATTTCTAATGTTAATAATGCCAGCCAAGGTGTTGCTACTGATGCAGCTGAAAAGAATCCATTTTGCTGAGATCCACCCAAGAATGGTATAAACGTTGATGAGCCTCCAGATTTTGGTTCGTTGTGCTGTTGACAAAAGAATTTGAAAAAATTCTTTGACATCAGCCACGCATCAGCAAATTGATATGCAATACGTAATATCACATCAACAATAAACAATGAATTTGAGTCTTTGTACCAAACGGGATTCACGGTCAAACAGTTGAGCCACATAACAATTAACATGGTCGGTGTTTGAAGTCCATAATTAAAATAATCAATAGTTTGTGCTTGAATCATATTGGAAAACATTTCAACCACTGGACCAGGAGAATCGATGCTGATAAAATCTTTTGCCATTCGTATGTATGTTCGATCTGCTTGCAGAATAGCTGACAAAACCGATTGAAAGGCGGCACATTTGCACAAACTTTCTGGACAGTCGATGAAAAATGGTGTTACCAAATGTAAACATCGTATCACAGACGAATAACGATAATCATTCAATAGATTTTGCATTTGTGTGAAACCTTTATGACATATTTGTGGCACTGAATGTCCCCATAATGTTGTCAATACCGATAAATATACAGCTATCGGTCGATTTTCATTGACACCTTGAGCTATTGATGGTAAACGCTCTAATTCACAAACAATATGTAATGCAATGCCAGGATTGCGAACAGTCCGTCGAACAAATTCAATATTTTGATCGAAACAATGTAATCGCAAAACAGAAACCATATTCCAACACCATGTTATAAATTGTTGGTGTGGTGTCTGTTGTCCTTTGACTAAATTCGACATTTGACGGACACTTTCCGATAAACCGGTCACACCAATTGTTTCCGGAACATGTTTCGATGACACATCAACAATTAATGATGCCATTCGAATATGAATTTCGTATGGTAAAAATAGTTCACCGGTTCTTTTATTAAAGTTCCAATTCAAACGGCTGAATATTGTACGAGCCATTGCACTTTCACGCGTATCGAATCCAAAATTCATGAGCCAATTTGAGGCCATTTCGAAAATTTCCAATGACGGATGCCAATCGTCCAATGGCAACGATTTGAACAAATATGTTCCATATTTATCAACCTGAAAATCCAAGAAAAAAAAAAATTATTTGCTTAATTTTTATTACATTTAGGCAATCGATGGATGTAGGAAAAATTACCAGTTTGAAGTTTTCTTTTAGCAAAAATAACAAATTCGATAGCAAATCGGTGTATTTTATTGTGATATTGACCAACAGATCACGAACAATTTTATAACAATTGTCCTTTGTGATGGCATTTGTAAAACCAACTTTAAACAAGTCAACGGTAATGCATCGAATAAATTCCAAATCAGTGCACGATCGTGCCAGGGCCATCGATGAAAATGTATTAAGCAGATAATACATATCTTCAGCCGGAACATCGATAATTGTATCATTGAATCGATCCAGAAAGTTCGAATGCATTGATTTTTTTTGGAAGTCTAAACAGAAGAATGTTTTATTTTAACCAATGTTATATCTTTTGCACCGATAAATAAAAAGATGCGTTACCATCGGTTACGTTTTCGATTAGCTCTTTTGAGAATCCGGTCGTTAGCATATAATACAGTTTCCAAATTGTGCTAATGTGCAGTTCTGAAAACGGTAATATTGCTAAATATTGCCAGGCACCAAGTGATCTTGACAAATATATAAAATGGCTTGATCGCAAAACAAATGTATCGAATTCAATTTGAATACGAGCGCAAAGCTCATCATCTTTGATCGTTTCACCGGATCTATTGATAAAAAAGAAAATTGAAATAAAAGCAAAAACAAAAAAATTTCGACCCGAAACAGCAATTTCAACAAATATTTACTTGAATATGGAATGCATATCAGACACGTATTGCACACTGTGCCGCACCATTCTACTCAAAAGTTTTGCAAATTGTCTATACCTGAAATTAAAGAGCGAACAATAACAATGATTATTATTTTTATTCATCAAAATCATACGATCCATAGCCGAATTCTGCGTATAGCTCCATTGGTTTTATGGAGTAACACGAGTGCCATAATATAGCTAACGAAACGTATTCCTTTTATTATTTTACCTTTCATTTCCGTATGTTTTCAATCCTTCGCCAAACAATTCAACTAAATTTGTCGAAAATGCAATAAACTTTAATAAATGATATCCGGTCATTGATTTTGTATTGACTTTATGAAAATCTCCGTTCATTGTTGTGAATGTCATACAGCTGAATAAATTTTCAAATGGAACTTGATTCAGCAATGCAATCAAATCATTTTCTTTGAGGCCAGCACATTCACCAGCCGGCGTTCTATCTTCTTCCCCATCCGAATCAATGACAATCCATAAATCTTCTGTTGTTGCATCAATTGGACCATTTTCCGTATGAAATTGTGCCAAAAATTCATTCCGTTGTTTCGTTGGCATCAGTAACATTTTCAAGAATGTCACACAATGATTAACCTCATCGCATGTAAACGGTGACATTTCTGTGAGATTAATTTTCGGAATTTGTATGAGTGGTGTGGCCCAAGAAGCAACGCCAGATGGACATCTAAGAACATGATATACTAAAAATAGATGATCTTGCCACGTTGCTAAGCGCACATAAAATGCAACCAATTTTCCGAGCCATTTTTTAATATCGTTACTGAACTCTCTGTCTGGCACTGGACGGCGCAAAAAATGAAATAAAATCGATATTGTTACACGGATATCGCGAACTGCTTTCAATGATTGTTCATTCTTTGATTTATTCAAAATAACAGGAGTCGAGGTGCGTATGGAGGAAAACATTTGATCACCAAGTAATTCTCGAATATTTTGCTCGATCTGAAAATGTGAAATATATTTATTTGAATGTATCAACAAAATTAAATACATTCTCCTTGAATGCTCACCTGTGTTCGATAAGACTCACAAGCATACAAATTTGTCATGAAACTATAGCAAACCAATTGTAAAATGTTATTCAAATTTGATGATACTTTTTGGAATATTTGTTCATTCAAAACTGCAAATCTAAAACAAATAGAAAAATGGAATATATTTTGACATTTTTTTTTTCTCACTTTGCGCGCATTTCATTTCATTATTATTATTATTATTGTCTTACTCATAAAGTTCATTTTTGCGTATTCTTTCGCCATCATTACAAACACCTTCATAGCTGGTTATTCGATTTTCAATGATCCAAACATTTTGTGAATTCTGTTGAAATGATTTGATATATTCCTGCAAATCCATCATGTTCACTTTCAAATTATAACGACTTTGTGAATATTTTTTTATCAATTCAAACAAATGATGATCCTTATATGGGTTATTCAGTTCGTTGCCGATGAATTCTGTTTCGAAACATTCGGCCAAAGCAAATTCCGGATTATGATAGAATTCTCTGAGTTGAACACTTGTAAACGGTTGCAAAATAATTCGTTCTACGGTTGAACTCTTCGATCGATTTTGTTCCAGTTGTTTTAAATCTGGGTAAAGCATTTTACTGGGCGTAGTTTGTTCGGTAGGCTCTTCAATAACTGGAGCCGAAGGTAAAAATGACATATTTGATTCATTTGTGGTGGAATCTTTAGTTGAAATTTTTGTGGATTCTTCCACATGTTGGCCTTCTACTGATTCATTTGAGTCTTTTGACCACAATAAATCCTTGATGTCTTCATTTTTTGCACTGAATACATTGTCATTATTTTCATCTGGTGAATTCTGTTGTGCGGTGTCTTCAGCAAGAGTTAAATTTCTTATTGGTTGGCATAGTAATTCATCATCTGGCTGGGAAATAATTTCAATTTCATCACTAGTTGAGGTGCTAGGAAACTCTATATCAGCATTCGACCATTGTGTTTGTTCGGCTGGCAATTCGGGCACTTCAATTGGGTTCACCCTCTTCTTTTTCTACTTTTTGAAATGATGGAAAAAATTTGTAAACAATGAATCAATGATTTATTACGTTCGATTGCAATAAATGTCTTCCTATCTTTGTACTCGAACAACAGCAATATTCAATTCTTTGTGTATTATAATAATATTAACAATTGTGTCGCAATGCACGGCTCATAAAAATAATAATTGATAACCTCATCTTCATTGATTAACAATCGTTCGTGCATTTACTACTGATATAACTTACCTTTGTTTTTGGTTTCTCCAAAGTTGCCATCGTTAGATTTGATTAGAATAATTTTAATGCGAATTAAATATAACTCAAATCTTCTATACTAACATCGTTTCTTTTGTTTTTTTTTTTGTCGCAACTTGCGACAGAGGCACTGATGGTTTGTGGAAAATACAAATATTTTTCACTTTGTCTTTGTTTTCTTTATTTTTGATAGCATTTAAACAGTTTGCATCAACTTGTTGGACCTTTTTTTGTTATCAAATTGCACACAATGGTTTTTGACTTACATGTAATAACACATTGCACGCAGTTTATTTTTTTTCTTCTTCTTTCTTCTTCTTCTAATGATATATTGAAGTGTAGAAATTTACGAACAAAAACAAAAACAAAAACAAAACATTTGTGTATTTTCGAAGTGATGAAAAAACAACAACAAATTTTGACAATTTACGTCTCAGCAAAATTCGTCGAACAATACAATGCTTTTATGCCAGCTGACTTTGACATTTATTGAGAGTCTTTACAGCGGAAATAAATTCGAACATCAACGAATGCAACACTTATGTGTGAGCTATGTGTATATATAGTGACATTTTGATATGAAACTCAATCTATAAACGAATCCAACATTCAATTGTACAAACAAATCATTTTGTTGTTCGAAAAATAAAATACAAAAGTGGAATTCAGATAGCGTCATAAACAAAATAACACAATAAAATTTCGAAACAAGCGATGACCATTCATAATTTATATATTTTTGATAAATATGGAACCCTATTATATTACGCCGAATGGAATCGTATCAAACAGTCGGGTATTACACGTGAAGAGGAGGCTAAATTGATGTATGGAATGCTATTTTCAATTAAATCATTCGTAAATAAAATTTCACCGACCGATCCAAAAGAAGGATTTCTATTTTACAAAACGAACAAATATGCGTTACATTATTTGGAAACAGCATCTGGTTTAAGGTTTGATTATATTGTTTTAAAATTTTGATTTCATTTCTAATTGGGTTAATAAAATTTTCTTTGGCAATAACAGATTAGTGTTGAACACCGATACAATCGCAACATCCGTCAAAGAATTTTTACAACAATATTATGCTACAGTGTGGGTGGAATATGTTGTTAAAAATCCATTATGGCAACCGGGTACACCAGTCACTTCCGATTTGTTTAAACAAAAATCGGATCAATTCATTAGACAATCGCCATTATTCCAAACGAAAAGTGCTTGAGGTTGATCAACTAAGTTTCACCGCAATATACAATACATTCTAATGATAAATAAAACAATACGAATAATTTGAACGACAAACGATTTTTTTTTTGTCTTTTATTTTTATCTATGGAATAATAATAATGATGAATTCAGCCAATGGCATTTTCATATGTATTTTGGTTTTTTTATTAGAAATTTGATAGCCATCCACGAATTGCCATTTTTTCCATGTTACGTGCTTCAATAATTGACGGCGGATCAAACTGATTTGAGCCTCTTAAATCCAAATGATGAGCTGAGTCTGGGATTATGATGATGGTTAATTGGGGATTTTGATTCCGTAAAACTCCACCACCTGACCAAGGATCCATTAAACCATTACTAAATACTATATTCGATGCATATCTGAAATGAATTTTTGTCATTTATGTAAAAAGAAATACAAAACAGAACTGTCCGTTTGATGGCGAATTACTTGAGTATTTTTCCACCATAAATCGTTGTTGCCATATTTTTAGCCGGACGAACTCGAAATTGCTGATAGCATTTGTCGGAAAATTTCTTAAAATCCCAATCCTCTGGCGGAAATATGTTCTTTTTATCTTCTTTGCTACACATTGGCATCACCATTTCAGTGCATGACTGTTTAATAAATAAATAATTGAATACAATGTGAATGTAAAAAACTACGTTAAAATAATAATTTGTATGTTGAAATACTTGAAAATTCCATCCTTTATCGCCCATGCTTGGATCATATGCTGATTTTGTTTCTAGACACTTTAATGTGCCTGTATAGTTTGAATATACTGAAACAGCTTCTTGTAATGCCTATAAAAAATAACATCATATTTAAAGAAAAAAATAAATACAATTTACACATTCATCATTCAGCCGATCCACTCACACTCATCAAATGTTCATCATTATATGTTGCGTTGAGCTTGAAACAAAATTCCGTGACTGGATTTGGTGGTAATGGGGCCAAGAAGTTTGTATTGTATGGATAATTCACCACTAATCAAATACAAAAAATACAATTTAAAGTTTTCAGTTTTCATTTGCAAAGATGAAAATAATACACTGTCAAGTTAAACTCGATAGTAGCGCTTGATGTGCGAAAGAAAAAATTGAATATTGAATATATAATAAAAAACGATTTTATATATTAATAATTCACCTCAATCAATATACTCACTTGCCAAATTTCCATAAACATCGTACAAATAATCTAAGAAAAGGCACAAATTTATTCGACATTAATTTCAATAAGTCAATTTATAATGCTATGCAAATCTCACCATTGAATTGCTGTAAATCTTCGGGTTTCGTTAAATTTTTACAGAATTTGAATTTTGAATTCAAGAAGTTTCTTCCATCTGCCGTAGCTGCATATTTCCTATTGAGAAAAAGAGTTATTTTATCAACGAAATTCTCTTATTAATTAATTGATAATAATTGTATTATTATTTAACTGAGAAGTTATCACTCACTTGAGTACATCCCAAGATTGGCGAATGTTTTTCGAACAGTTTTTATGGCCAGCAGTAAAAACGGACGACAGAATCATATTGAATCGATTGCAATCAGATTCAAATTGCAATATTGGCGCGCTCGCAGCAATGGCACCAAGTACCAAATGAGGATATTTCATTCGAAACCATGCAGCCAACATTCCACCATATGAACCACCAAATGTAATTACAGGCTTCATTTTTGGATTAATAACTTCGGCAAGTAATCGAGCATAATCAGCAAGCGCTTGTTCTGATGTCAAATATCCTGAATGTGTGGGCGAATCCCAAGATTGATTACCAAACGGTAACGATTTTCCATAATAACGATGTTCAGCAAAAACTAAAATAAAAATTATTTCGAATCGTTTTTCATTATTATCAAAAGTGAAAAAAATAAATAAATAAATAATCACATTACCAACGAGAGCATGAAACTCGGCCGCAATTTCCCACATAAATCCAGTATTCTGAGCGAATAGCTCAATATCGCCTTCGTTTCCAGTGTAGAAAAAAATTGGGCTGTTTTGATCATCTTTACTAAACGTGTCGTTAATCAAATATCTAAAAACAATCAAATTATTGTATTTTTACTTGAAAATGCAAACGGTTTGGAATTTTATAGAACCGAAAAAGATTTCTTTTTTTTTACCGAATTTGAAATGTTTGATTTGTTGTGAATGAAAAATGATCGAGTGGAACAGTGAAATTTTCAATTCTATATTTGTATTGTTTTCCACTGACGATTAAAAATTTAATCAAAAGTATCAAAAAATAGTTAACACGCATCGTGCTATGCGTTGGATGTGCAACTGCGACGATCACAAACTGTGACTTAAGCAATCGAAAACTGACCAAGCTAAATGGTTCTTATCTCGGTCTCGGTCAATACGTGAAGTTGAACCCGTCTGCAACAACCGATATTTCATATGAACAAGCACTGAGAACGTCTGTCCGATAATGCGTTCGAAACAATCCGCCCTTCGATAATTGTTATCAAATCATCGCTGTCTTTTTTTTCTCATTTAGCTACAAATAAATGTTTGTCATGAAATGTAGCGCAATTTGATTTAATAAAAAAAAAATGATGCTTTTGAAGTACCACACATTGAAAATATGAAATTCATATACACATACACTAATATGAAAAATAAAATGAACAGCAATATGAATATTTGGTCGATTTACAGAAAATAAAATAAACGCAAAGAAGGGAAAGATTTGCCATGAATTCATACCATCAGTTTGTTGAAAGAGCAAAAAAGAAATCCATTACCCGAATCATAGGATCGGAATATTCTAAACGAATTCCATTAATTTGAAAGTTCGAAATCTGTTTTCGGTGACATAACCTCAATGTATCAATCGATTTTAGCTGTCATAAATAAAACGCACTAAAACCAATCACAGATATCGCAACCAAATAATTAGTAATAAACATTAATTATAAAAGTAATTTTCTAAGAGCGAATGTAATCATGTCGTTGGACTTAAGTTCGAGTACTGATCAAATCAATTGTTCATTTGTTTCGGAAAAAGCGTCAAAAATTCGTTTTATCCATGAAAAGTATAAACAATCGGATAGATTTGTTACCGGTAGTTGGGGTTCCGATACAAATGCGGTTACATTATGGAAATTGGTTAAAGAAGATTTGTCCAATGAGGAATCGGAACTCGATTACACACCGAAATCCATTTCAAAAATTCCAATCGATGGAGATGTTACTGGCCTTGAGCTTTTCAATTCTGAATCGATTGTATGTTCAACATCGGCACCAAATAGTAAGTGCTTTAGCTTTCCCTTATTTAACAATCATTCATGATTTATTTTTTGCAGCTCAATTACTATTGATTAGCTTGAATGATAATATGACACACGAAGATATCACAGTGAAGCATAAAGTTGAAAATTTGCACAAATTCAAAACAAACGTGCCAGCAGTTTGTACAGGAATTTCTATTCATGAAACGAATATCGCAACCGTTGGGGAGGACGGCAGGTAAACAATCAATATTTCAATGTTTGAAGTTTGGAATTCAATACAAAAATCAATAATAAATCGATTCCAGTTTGAATGTTTTGTCCAGCCAGGGACGTGTAGTGAAGTCATTTCAGCATGTTGACAGCTGTGCCATCTTTTCGGTGGCATTTGTTAACCATAATGAGATTCTTACTGGAAACCGTATCGGCATAATAAATATGTTTGATGTACGAAACAATGAAAATAAATCGAGTGCAAAATTGGTAATTTCAACCGAAGATGACAAACGATCGAATTGTGTCACAACAATCGCCTATCATCCAAATCAAAAACATGTTGTAAGCACAAATCTATGTTTTATAGACGGTGTAAATGAATTGCATTTATTTTTAATTTAATTATTATTATTTAATGTCAATGTTGGAAGGTTTTGTGTGGCAGTGAAGAAGGCACATTGACAACATGGGACTTGAGACAACCGACATTTCCAGCATCGTATTATACAGTTCATGAGAAAAGTTCAGTCACTGACATCAATTTCCATCGGTCAGATCCAACCAAGTTATTCACTGCATCGGAGTCCGGTGAACTGTTCCAGTGGAGCCATAAAGCACAACAAATAACTGAACGAATCGATGGACAATTGACCATTACTGAAAATGAAAATGTCAATCCATGGCTTTGTGGGCAACGAACAAAGTCTCGAATCAATGTTAGTTTTATCAATAAGATTTCTTAAGGCGCACCGTTTCTCACAATTTTTTTCATTTTTAGTTGATTCGACATCTAGAGGGAATCGGAAAAACAATCAACTCATTCGATACGAGCGGCTCTAGATTGATTTGCGGTTGTGACAATGAAGCGATTTATCTCATCGATAATAAATCATGAACTTTGATGAAGGCTATTTTTGATTCTGATGATTTCAAACAAAAATAAAAACACACATTTCCATCAATTTAATTTGTTTTATTTTCAACAAAGAAACTGAGAAACGGATAAGTGAAAAAAAAAAAATATTTTAAATCTGGATTTTTGAAACTTAAACTACATAGTGTACTGTGTCTCCTGATCTTGTTGAATGTTTGGCTTTTCAAGTTATAAAACGATTAAATGCATGAAAATTTTAAACAGCGCATAATTTAATTAATTGCGCGCAATGTCACTTCAAAGACCAATGTAGCATTGCTTGGAATTGCTGGTGGGTGCCCTTTCGAACCATAAGCAACACCTGGTGGACATACAATACGCCGTTTACCACCGACACGCATACCAGCAACCCCGATATCCCAACCACGAATGACTTCATTTTGACCCAAATGGAATTTGAATCCTTCGCCGGACTGAGTGCTGTCGAATACTTTGTTTGTCTTTTGCAAGCGGCCAATGTAGTAGACTGAGTAAAAAAAATAATCGGAAAAGATGACATTCCGTTAATATATTGTTCGAATTAAGAAACAATATATTTCTAATGTTACCTGTGACACGTTTACCGGCTGTTGCTTGTGGACCTTTGCCTGGGCTAAGATCTTCAATGGTTACACCATGGGCCAATGTTTTCTTGGCTGGTTTCTGTTGTTGTTGCTGTTGTTGTTGTTGTTTCTTTTCCTTTTTTGATTGCTCTTGTGGTGCACCTTTCTGTTTTTTCTGTTGGTCATTTTGCTTATGGGCCGCTGTGCCATTTGTTGCTACACCATTCTGTTTGATTTCTTTTTCCATTTTGCCCTTTTTGGCTGGTGGTGCAGCCTCTTCTTCCTCTTCGTCCTCTTCTTCATCTTCATCGACGTCATCGTCATCGTCTAACATATCTTCTTTAGTTTTCAGAAAACGAAATGAAAATTAAAATCATACACACATAATTTTTCAGATAAGCTACCATAATAAACAAATAAATATTTTCATTTATTTGTCTGAAACTTACCATCGTCCAAATCGCTGTCCTCGTCGCTGTCTTCTTCGCCTTCCAATTCAACTCTGCAAATTAAGCACATTGTTAGTTATTCGTTATTAAAATCAATCAAAAGAATCAATGAATCTATTTTGAACTGACAATCTGAAAAAATGTACAATAAGGAAAATTGAAATCCAGAATTCAAAAACTTACTCTTCATCTGAGTCCTCTGAGTCCTCTTCAGAGTCTTCTTTTTCAATTTCGTTGGATTTTTTTCCAGCTTTTGCGGACTTTTCTTTTGTCAACGCTTTTTTCAATTCGGCGTAATCGGTTTCTTCTTCTTCGGCTCTGCAAATTTGAAATTATTTTTAAAACGTCAGTCGATAAAACAATTGACATAATGTTCGAAGTGAACATTACCATTCATTGCCAAATAATCAATATAATAAACGGTCATAAAACAATATGGAACAAAGGAAAAAAAAATTCAAAAAATTTCGAAATTTCAAACTTACTCTTCGTCAAGCTCTTCATCGTCACCCATATCAGCCATACCAAAATCATCATCTTGCATTATGTTTCCGTTTAAATGAACGGTTCCATTGCCTTTGCTGTAAAATGCAACGGTTTCACCTTCTGAGAATACCAAATCTAATGCAACTTGTGGCAATTGTTTGCTCAAATTACATAACAAATGATCCGAATCATCTGTGTGCACCCAAATTGATACAATGGCATCTTTTTCAACTGTACTAAGGTCTAGTGTCGCATTCGACACATGAAAACCTTTGGTTATTTGTTGAGAATACCGTTTATTTGTTTTCAAAACAAGACCTACACCAGCAAATAGAACAAAAAATAATGAATAAATTCTTTTATTCGACGAATTTGGTTTCTTTCGATTTCAATTGACCAACACAATTCGGTTGGAAAATTCAAATAACGGGCCACTTAGACACACATGCAAATAAATAAGGTTAAGTCGATTCTACAAATAAAACACATTCATTTTCATTTTTCCGATTGCAAAAAAATTAAAATTGTTAATGTTGAACATTAAAATGATTTTTGAATTTCATTCCATTGCAAGGAAATCCTACCAAAATGTAGAAAAATCATGAAAAAACATGTTTGAACATTTAAAATTAAAAACACGTGTGCCATCGAGTCCAATATTAAATTTCCATTACATTCAACAAATTAAAATATTTTGATTGTATTAATTCACTTACCCCAATACATTTTGTAACAAAATTTAATCGATTGTTCAACGAGGATAAATCAAAGTTCAATATTTGCTAGGCAAATAGGATGATTGTAATAGAATTTTTCTAATAAAAAAAAAATATTTGAATACGAACAGCAATGAGAACAGAACTAGCGTACACGGTCGTTTGGCGGCTTTTGAAATGATTTGATGTCTTACAATAAGCATGGAAAGCGTGCCGTTTGAAGTTTGCACATTTAAATACGAATGCAAAACGAATGACTCAACAAAGATGTCACATTGTTGATACATTTAGAGTGCGTTCAATGGATGAACGTTCTCTGTTCGATATATAGTGCGTTTCGGTGGTTTCGGTGAAAACAGAAACTTCGTTTGCTTGCTGAACTTTCGAATATTTCATCCGAAACACACAGAAATAAAATTGTTTGAATGCGAGTTTTTTTTTGTCTAAAAATTATTCTAAAAATCTTTTTGATGAGGAAATTTTACATCGAATATGTTAAATGATTGAAACGATGATCAAATAATGAAAAAAACTAAATCAAACACATTCATGTAATAAGCGAACAGCGAAGAACAGATAGAAATAATAATCAACGAATGCTTAATTTGACATATTGATCAGTCTAAGAATTCGATTACTATTTTTCTTTTTCTCGTTCACATTCGGACACATGACAACAGAAATTGAGCTGTGCACTTTCCACTTGGAAATGCGATATTGTTTGTTGTATTTTCTTGTTGTTGGTGTTTTTGTTGATTTTTTTTTTTCTTATCCCATTTGATGGTATTTTTATCGACTTGTTCGCGTGTTCTCATTCTCCAGTTTGTGCTCTCCACTTTTTTAGCGCGAAGAAAATATCATAGAAGTAACAGTTTGGGGAATGCATTATACATATGTTATACATATATCGTATACTGTGTACATGGTCTTTACCACTGAATCATAGTTAACTTGGTCATGTTGTAGCAAAGACTTCGAATCTCGGAAAATTCGGTTACATGCGCATAAGCAAAGCTCAACGTTATACATATCCATTTTTTTGCAACGAATATAACAATGAGACTCATAATGATTGGTTCGAAAAGCTTCATCCTTTTTAGCGTTAGAATGTATTCGACCCGTGTGTACTTATGTAGAAGACTTTTGAACGTATCGTAGAAGAAACAAATTTCTCTTTTTAATTTCTTCACATATTTTTTCTCTTTTGATAGAGAAAAGAATTTTAAATTGCGTATTTTATCTCTCTTTCTTTTTTTTTTTAAATTTGGAATGGCATGATGAATGGATACAAGAACTGTCGAACGAAATTTCTTCAATTGAAAAATAATAGTGAACGTGAACAATTCCTTAAAATGATTATAATGAATAATAATTTTTCAGAGAGAATTATTATGAAGTGAGTTTGTGAAATGTTTCGTAATTTTCAAGTATGCGATAATTGCATAAACATAGTGCAGTCGAAGCAACAAGAGTGTGCTAAATATGAAAAGTTTTGCTGAAAAATGAAATGAAGTGAGAAAGGTGAATAGCAAAACTGGATAATATTGAAATCATCCCTGATTGAATGTTCGCGGTTCTGATAGTTGTATGAAGAAACGATAAATTGCGGTCATATCGTGTACGATTTATTTTTAACATTCACCAACAAAATAGAACCAAACAAAAACAAATAAACAAATTAATTAATTGTTTGTTTTTTATCTCCTTTCCAGAGAATTTCCAATCCTTAGAACTGTTTGACTAAAAGCAGTTATTTTGTTTTTTATTTTTTCGTGAATCGAATGCATAAGAACAATATGGTTTTTTTCGTTGTTGTTCCTATTTCGAATTGTTTGATTCATTGATTATGAAAATCGATCTCAAAACCGAAATCTATAATTTTGATTGAAACGAACGAGTGAGTGAGTGAGTTCAAGGGAGAAATAACAGACAGAAATTTTTGCAATATAAGACAATCAAAATGGATTGGACGAATAGAATTTACGTATTATTTAAATATCGTTGAATGCTCATGTGTTGAGACTTGAGACGGCTCAAAAAAGTTAATCGAAAGTTTTTCGGCATCAATTTTAATTGTAATTAAATGATTGCAGCCTCAGTTGTTTACTGACAACGCATTTAGTGTGTAAACATAATCGATCGAATCTTTTCGATATTTCATCATATCCGGTTGGACGGATCACTCGAATTTTCCACGAAATTATCATCATCATTTCATTTAACATTTGAATATTTGGATCCTTTCTAAAGCCATGATATTCATTGCCGGAGTTGATCATAATAATTGTAAGTGAAATCTTAGAATTTATTTCTTTCATGACGATCAAATCGATAGTTAAAATTCATTGGAAAATATTCGTTTCGCTTCAGATGAGATATTTGAACTAGAAATGGGCTTTCGTTTTCGCGAAGGCATTAAACTTTCAAATATATTTTGATTTGCGATAAAGATAATATGTATAAATGTTTGCGTAACATTCATATTTTTATTATTAACATAATTCCAACTTGAATGCATTATATTTCATATTGTGGTCCAAGTTTAATCATCATGAAGTTTTTCATCACAAGTTGTTAATAATTATGACTGAACTCGCCGATATTTCCTAATTATTAACAACAAAAATGTATATAGTTGTCGTTTTGTATCACTCTCCGTTTTCTGTCACTCGTTGTTCTATGTTTTCTAACAACAACAACATACCTACATATAGGAGAGAGCACATCAAAAATTAGGAAGTATTCAAAGATTCATTTCATGTTTTGAAAATTGAATTATTTCGTTAATTAAAATAAAATTATCAAATGAAGTTTTTTTTTTGTTTCGCCTCAATTTCTTCCAGTTCTGTTCTCAATGAATAATTTGATATGAAGATTTTTTTAAATTTTCGTTGGCGCTGAAAGTTTAAGTTATCCATTTATTAATGTTTTTCCATATATTTCGCAGAGATCCATTGTTGAACCGATTCGGATAATTTTCGGCGTCGTTCGCATGTCATTAAAGTATTGCCCATTCTGTCAATTAAAAATAGATAATGTTTAGAATCTTTTCGGAACTCCAATTGAATATACAAGAATACCTCCGATCTATCTCGGTAAAGGGAAAAAAAATTTTGAGCCCCATGGATCGCAATCTGTTATGGAAAAAATCTTAATTGCAGCTAGAATTCGAGCAGCCAAATCGGATACACCTGTAGATGAATGATGTTCAATTTGTTTTTCATTATACATTGTTTCAAACGTTCGTGAATACGATGCTTTTGGCATTAAGCATTTCATGGCCTCAACCTGTATACAATTTTTAGTTTTCTCTATTGAAGTTTGAAAATGCATTACTTGGAAAAAAATTCTTTTAGAAAATTTTCCATTCAGAAATTTTGTTGGAAATTTTTCATCCGGAAATTTTTTAGTGAATTTTCTTTGTTCGGAAAATTTTTTGGTCGAAGAATTCTGCGGGAAATTTCTCGTTTGGAAACATTTTTGGTCCGAAAATTCATTAAAATTTTTTTGTGCCAATCGATAGAAAATCGTGTGAAACATATAGATCCAAAGTTTTAACACGATCCGACCACTAAAAATGGCTCAAAAACTCGTTCAAAAGAAGGACGGACAGTATGAAAAAAAAGAAGACAAAATTCGGTTGTACCGAGGAAATCAGCGGACATTTTTCGGAAATATTAAATTTTTTTTGGAAATTTTGAAATTTTTTCGAAAAATTTGGAAATTATCTGAAACGGATAGATGTGAAGTTTCAACTTAATCCGACCACTAGAAGTTGGCCAAAAACTGGTTTAAAAAGGGGACGGAATTACGAAAAGAAAAAAACAAAACACCTTGTGGTGCATAAAAATATGCGTGTAACACGAAAGATGCCGTTTATTTTTATTTTTGCTATGCAGCTGAATTTCGCATTGTCGTAAATATTGATTGTGTACAAGTTTCACCATTTTTTGAACTGTATCGATATCGTTCAGATTCTATGTTTTTGATTTGATTTGGTTACATTTTTTTCCCATTAAATATTCTAATGACATTTTTATGCCTCTGCACGGTTACTCGTTTTTACCTTACTCGTTTTTACATTACTCGTATTTTTCACAACATTGAACGAAAATATAGAATATTAGGATATTTTTTGTTTATTTTTTTTTTTGTTAATTATCGGATACCGCATTGAGATAAACGTGGTCGCCAATTTTCACGTTTTTAGACCTTTTTTCCCTTCAGATAAAAGTAACAAGCACAAATACACGAATGACAGAGAACGAAAAATCCAATAATTTCATTCGTTTTTTTTCGTTTCTATGAATGTAGTTGACATCGAATCATTCCTCTGTTCAATATAAATTCCATAATGGAAGAATGGAAAAACCATGTTTTTTTATGTTGTTATGTTATGTTCTGACTATTCATATGTTTATTCGTCTTACAATAAATGAATATTAAGCATTAGATGAAATCCAGTGATTATGCTTATTGAATGTTACTTAAACGTAAACCACGCAATATGCTTTTATCGCTAACATTCTGAAATTGCATTCATAGCATGAGCATCTGATTGCAATAGTGGCCTCAGCATTATCAATATATAAAATATTGATCCATCGTCCCATTTCACCAAAAAATGCTGTTGTAGTCTTCCGAATATGTTTTTTTGTTCGTGATAATAAATAAGAATTATTTCATCGAAATCTGGCACCATATTCACGGCTATGTGTCTTCTTGGGAACCAACGACATTAAAATTTCTACCGAATCGAGATCTAAGACCTCTAATATTTCATCTTTTCTGATAATCGACTTTTCCTCTCGTTTTTTCTTAGAATTTCATTCAAAGGATTCGGCTTAACGATCATTGTCATGCGTTGGAGTTAAAGATAAAAAATTTACGAATTTCATCGAAAAGATTAATTTATTTTCAATTCAACGAGTTACCTATGGTTAAAGAGTTTATATCAGTGGAGAAATCAATACGAAATAAATCGGAACCGATGAGTTTTGCTTTTTTTTCATAGAAAATGCTGTGAATTGGTTCTAACTTCAGCGTAACTAACAGCTCCTCACAGTTTCGAATAGCATTTTCTCATTGATTCAATTTCTAGCGAACGTAATGTGCTTTGAGTGATTGAGAACTGGATAAAAAACGTTTATGAACTCAAGACACATAAAGCAACAATAGCGCTAATCATGTACCGGCCAAGCACGAATTCGTATTAGAAAATCAACACACACACACACACATGTATATAGATAAACACTCTTTAATGGAGAATTCTCATCACTCTCACTGGTTTTCATTGGCCGTGAAGATATGTTTGAGCGCTTGAAAAATGATTTCATCGATCAAATTTCTCTGGTCTTCTCTGTATCCATTGATAAAAAAAAATAATCCATATTCAATATTGTGCATTATGAATGCAGAATGATGTGCGCAATCCATATCCATTTGGTGAGAATGTAACAATAATCTCTTACTGCAGAAAAGATTAAAAAAATAATCCAATTTGATGCCAAATGTATATACAGTCCGCGAAATGGGGTTAGGACCCCATACATTTTCCAAAAAATCTTTATCACTTATTTATTTAAAATCCATTTTCACGTTTATTCACAGAAAGGAATCCTTGAAATATTTCATTTTATTAAATTTTGTTAATTTTTTTGATTTTTCGTTTGGTTCAAGTGCGACATAGGGTTAGGGTTTATGGTTCTTGTTTGCCATATTTTACCGTTAGGTAAATCTTTTTGTCTGCAACTTCACATTGATTATGACACAGTTATCATCTGAAATTCGATCAGTCAACAATGGATAAAGGCAAACCATTAAATGAGGCGGAAAAAGTTTCCGAAATTTCAACTCTTAAAAGTTAAAATAATTTGACGAATCGTCAAATCGCCAAAGAAATTGGTCGGGACAAAAATGTGGTCGGAAATTGTCTGAAAATTGTGAAAATTATGGCAAAAATTACATAGCCGGTGGACAACCTGCGATCACAAAAGCCGAAAAACTCCGACTAATTCGAAAATTACAGCAAGACAATCCATGCGGTGAAGTCAACTATGGCCTCTTTTCGTGGGCATGGAATCGATTTTTTCAGTGATTGAACCCCATTTCGCACACTGTATATGCCATTTATCAATGGATGGCGAATGGATAGAATTCTTGATACAAATAAAGTTAAATCAATTAGAGATAATATTTGTGGCTAAGAAAAAGTTATGTGAATGATGACATAGCAAACATCCCTTTAATGACCGAAAGAATTGAATAACATTCTCTCTCTCTCTCTCTCTCTCTCTCTCTCTCTCTCT
>GL501519.1:2533531-2559459 GCA_000149185.1 Mayetiola destructor
ATGCTCAATGACTCACATTCAAAAATTCATTCCATTTCAAAAATTCTTTCGAACGGTGTCTTTTTTTTCCTTTTTAGTTTCCGTTTAATTTCTAAATGATTTAAAAGCAGTTGTCAATCGAGCGAATCATCAATGATTTAATGACGGCCAAGTTCAAATTCATTCCTTCCACCAAATACCTCAGTCGCTATCATTTTGTTTTTTCATTCTTGAGTAAAATCATACTGATTAATACGAAAAATTAATTGCCGGCTGTTTCAATTCATTTCAAGTGGGGAAAACCACTTTTCTCTTGTTTTTCTGCATTTGTTGATCGGACTTGTTCGTTGAATAGAATTGAATTCCGAATGTTCATCTAATGAGATCACCGTCGGAGAGAAATCGTTAAAAAGTCTTTGAAAAAATCTTGCTGTTGGTGACACTAGGCCCTCATCATTTAAAAATAAATGAAAATAAACTTCAAGATTCATTAGAATAGTTGGAGTTAATTTGGTGAGCGGCAGCACATGTATATTTATCGAATGAAAATTGAAATGAAAACAAAAATTTGATTTTTGAGTCCTTTCACTGCAATGAAACACTGATTTTTTTAAAAAAAAGAAACTCAATTAGGTGACACATATGGAATTCTTTGAAAAGTTTTGCACATTAGAAAGAAGTTGTTTCAAATATGTCAAAATCAATCCCTATTCATTATTTATGCACACCAATGTTAGTCAAGACACTTCTACAGATATATGTTAAGCCAGATATATGGTAGCCATGTTTTTTTTTCGTATTTACGTATTCACCATATTAACGGTTCTCTACGAAGCGATACGAGGTGAGGCTAACCCGACAAGTTAACACACGTTCACGGACGTCGTTAGTTAACACGTTGAATGTATGAATCTGACCCCTGGGTGACACACAAATTTTTGTACTGCATACAAAACATATGTGCAACAATGGAATCCTCCATTCTGCTCTCAAAAAATTGAATCGGTGTTCGCTTAGAAAGCATCAGGAAAACATTATTCTTGCCGACAACTCTGAAAAATCATGATAAACAATTGAATGAAGATAATATGTCACCTGCATATTGGGTAGTCATTAGACACAATGTTATGACTTTTCAGAACTGACGGTAAAAGAATATTTGTACACATTCGATGAGCACTCATATGATTGATTTTTGAGAGACTGTTCTATCATCCCGCTATCGGTTAACCGATCTAGAATAATAAATTTGAAATGAGAACCGTGACTTTCGCTTGATGCTTTATCCAGAAAAAAGATATATGGATAAATTCTTGCCAAGAATTGGAATGAATTCAAGTAAAAAAACAACAACAAAATTCGGGGCCGAATGTAAAACGGAGAACATATTTAGTGGTTAATGTAAAAGAAATGTATTAAATACATATAATTCCATATTCCATAATATGTGGTGATTATGTTATGCTCAATTTTCTGTTGTTCAAACAAATGAAGAGAATGCTAGGATAAATTCAATACACACAACAGCAACCATCTATTATACTAAATTTAAAGAAGGTCAAAAAATAATCGGATCTTATTTTGCCACTTTGTTTTAATTTTTTTCCATTTGGCCACAATCGACATTTGTAACTGGATCGAGTACGTGAGAAAGAAAATAAAAAAGCACATTTGTCATTTGTCCAGAATGCTCGTTGTTTGAATTCGGATCCGATTGAAAATTGAAATGCGAACGCAATCAAATAATATTTTAATTTAATACTAATTCATTTTATGCATCAAATTACGATCAACATCGCCAATTGCCATCATTCGCTTAAAAAAAAAAATGTAGAAATTGATGAATTCTTCAATTTGCATTTCGATTTATTTCAGTTGACGTTTTACACTCAAACTACGTTTATAATAAGGAAAAACGTATGAACAAATTACGCATGAAAAATGCTCATACTTTCGAATACGTACAAAATGTCAAAATGTGAACGTAGTAAATGTAATTGTGTAGGACATAAATTAGATACAAAGGTAAATGCCATTGACAATTAGCAGGTGTCATATAACCTACAATCAAATCGAATAACAGAATGAGAAGAATTTCCAATGGTTTCGCTATTAATCGAATAGATCAATTATTGAGCTTTAAACTGGTCAGAAAAAGACAAAGGAACGACTGAGGAAACTAAGAAAAAATGAACCGTCATGAGTTTCAGTCGCTTAATGGCGTACAAGGTTATTTTTTATTGTAACCCACAATTCATTATTCAGTCTACATACAACTTCTGTGCTTGCAATATAAGGCAACGAAAAATGAAGAAAATGAATAGCTAACTATTTGCAAACTGTATTCGTCTACACCTAACCAAATTATTAGTAAAAAAAAATCTTTGTGCCACATGCACATCGACGATGATAACAAGTGATCGTCATCATTTTCATTGTCTTCAATAAAAAACTGTGCACAGTTGGTTTTATACACAGGATACAAGCAATAACCAAAGTGACATCTGTGCTGTATGTTGGAATTATATAAAAGATTATTCGCCTGAATTCAGACGACTCATTGCATTTATGATTTTATTTTGATGTTTGAGGATAACCAAATCTCCAAAATTAGTTGTTTTTATCAGAGTTCTGAATATGTACACCGCATTAGCATCGTCAAAGTGTACACCAAAATCGGTTTAAACATTGCCTACACATAGCGTTTGACCATACAGCGAATATCAAGGCAATAAGTGTCTGCCTGTGTATAAGTCAACGGAAATGTGTAATTCATATTGCGTTGACTGTCAACGATGTAAACGAATGGCTTGCAAATTGTGTACACATTCATGTAGATTTACATGGTAAATCGAGGAACTCTGGTTTTTATTCATCCAAATGTTTTGAAATCGAGAAAAATATTTTCGAATAAAAAATTCCAAAAAAATCATTTAAATAATCACGGCTTCAGATATATGTATAGGCGTTTTGTCAGTTCCTGTCAACGCCCTAGTTAGCGCTGATTGTATCGCTTTTTGTATACATAAAAATGTCACTTTGATTTTGCCCTGTGAATTTATACATCTTTATTGCATATATTCAATGATTGATCACAATGTATCGCGGCTCAATCGAAATTCAAAATGTGTCGTCCATTCCATCCTCTCAAAATTTTGTGTTCATCAGCATTATTTCCACTGAGATATGTTCTTCCTCATGAATAAACTTAATGAAACCATCAATGTAAACGCAAAAGTGCATGTAATTTCAATCACTACAGGTGATAAATGATTTTCATTATTAAAAAAAAAAATGGTTAAATCCATGGATTGATCGCCTTATCCTCTCTTTGTACGTTCATTGGGATCCAATATCATCAAAATGATAATAATAACCTAGACTTTAATTCAAGCAAAAAGTCAAAATGACTACAAAAATTATTCGTTTCGTCACAAATTTGTTTGTTAAAATTGAATATGTGGCGGCAGCCTTTTTCGATAACACATATTCATTCGCTGTTGTGTATCCATTCACCACTTCACACTGTATGTAAAGTAAATGTATCTTGTGTGGAATTTCCATTTTAATTTCTCTTATTGTTGTCTTGAAAATTTTGAGAAAAAAAGTCGGTGCACTGCTCATAAAAATTTGTGATCGAATAGCTGTTTCGCTCTAGAAAGGGGTTGTAACTGGTTCTCGTTATACGATTATTATTATTATTCGAAAAATTGCACAAACGCCATTGTTCATGTAGACGTTGTTCAAAATTTTTGCATGTCACCGAACAAAGCAAACGAAGCAAGAAATTTAAAAAAATTTATCCATTTTGGAGAGTGGCTTTATTTCAACAGTCTGGTATCAAAGGAATTATTACTGAATTGTGCTATTTTTCGCACTCTAATAAACATTGTGATAAGATAACAAACAGAAAAATAAAATAAAAACATTTACACACAAATTATTTGAGCTTTGAATATTTCATTCTTCAAATCAATGTCGTACAGTTCGGACAGAAGCCGGAACAAATGTACGACTTAAGATGTGCATGAGTAGTGATCGATTCGATTAAAAAATTGTTTCATTTATTCATTTGTTTCTTTTGTGTGTGTTCTTCTTTGTCACAGAATGATCGTCGATTCGCAACTGGTGTGGGTGCGTGATTCAGCTGAAGGCTATATTCAAGGTCATATTTCAGAAATTGGAGCAGCCGAATTCGAAGTAATACCTATCGATAGAAGATATCCAAAACGGATTTGTTCGGTTAACGATATTTTTCCATCATGTGACGGCCCACAAGATCATGACGATAACTGTAAGTAACTCGTTTCGATTAAAGTGTCAAGATGATGATATAATAATCATTTATTTTATTAATAGGTGAGCTTCTGTTCTTGAATGAAGCTACATTTTTGGAGAATTTAAAAACCCGCTACTTCAAAGATAAAATCTATGTAAGTTAACACATTTTGTGCTTAATTTCATCGAAAAAATAATAAATACATTTTATGATGGTTTGATTTTTAGACTTATGTAGCAAATATCTTGATCGCTTTGAATCCATACAAAGAAATCAAAGAATTGTATTCGGATGCAGCAATAAAACGATATAATGGCAGATCGTTAGGAGAATTACCACCACATGTCTTTGCAATCGGTTCGTTAACTCGAAATGAAAAAAAAAAATTTAAAATAAATTTCAAAAAACAATTTAACCATTTCATTACAGCTGATAAGGCGATCCGTGATATGCGTGTGCTGAAATTATCTCAATCGATAATTGTGTCTGGTGAATCAGGCGCCGGTAAAACTGAATCGACAAAATATTTGCTCAAATATTTGTGTTATTCATTGGCAGCTGCCGGTCCAATTGAACAAAAGATCTTAGATGCAAATCCCATTTTGGAGGCATTTGGTAATGCAAAAACAACACGAAACAACAACAGCTCTCGCTTTGGAAAATTCATTGAGGTGAGTTACGAAAAACTGTCGATTTACATATCTCTGATATGAACAAAATTTATTAATTTTTTGAATTTGAAAATCCAACATTCAGGTTCACTATGATTCGAAATGTCAAGTGGTTGGTGGTTATATATCGCATTATTTGCTCGAAAAAAGCCGAATTTGTACACAAAGTTCCGAAGAGCGAAACTATCATGTATTTTATATGCTTTGCTCTGGCGCTCCACAACATATTAAAGATAAACTATGTCTGGGCAAACCTGATGATTATCGTTATATATCAGGTTGTTCACAATATTTTGCAACCGAAGCTACAAATAAAAAGATTCCATCATCAAGCAAATCTAAGAATCATTTGGCCAATGGAGCCCTTAAAGATCCAATTCTAGATGATTATAACGATTTTCAACAGCTTGATCAAGCATTAACTCGACTTTCATTAAGCGATTCAACAAAATTGGAAATTTATGCGCTGGTGGCTGGTGTTTTACATTTAGGCAACATCACATTTGAAGAGAATCCAGAAGATGTACGTGGCGGATGTCAAGTTTCAAAATCATCAGAGCATTCACTATCAATTACATCTAAATTGCTTGGTGTAGACTCTTTTGAATTAAGACAAGCATTGGTTTCTAGAGTCATGCAGAGCAAAGGTGGCGGCATCAAAGGAACGGTTATTATGTGAGTTTTTCATTTCAGTCTTGCTTTTTACTTAATTATTCAATGAGTGCATCTAAAGTTCACTTACTTAATATTTATTTAATATGCGCGATTTCAGGGTTCCGTTGAAAATCTATGAAGCAAATAATGCACGAGATGCACTGGCCAAAGCATTATACAGCCGTTTATTTGATCGCATTGTTGCAAATATTAATCAAAGTATTCCATTCAGTTCCTCAACATATTATATAGGTGTATTAGATATAGCTGGCTTTGAATATTTTGCCGTAAATAGCTTCGAACAGCTGTGCATTAATTTCTGTAACGAAAAATTGCAGAAATTTTTCAACGATAACATTCTGAAGCATGAACAGGAATTGTATCGACGTGAGGGTTTAAATGTTCCAGAAATTCAATTTACTGACAATCAAGACATCATTGAATTGATTGAATCCAAAACAAACGGAATTTTTACGCTGCTCGATGAAGAATCAAAATTGCCAAAACCATCGTTTGATCATTTCACTATGGAGGTTCATAAGGCTTGGAACGGACATTTTCGGTTATCATTGCCAAGGGCATCACGTTTGAAAGCACATAGAACTTTACGTGACGAAGAAGGTTTTCTCGTTCGGCATTTTGCTGGTGCTGTCTGTTACAATACGGTAAATAAGTTCAATGAGACTAGGTAATCTAGACTAGCCAAATCCATATCTAATTGCATTTTTTTTTTCTTCTGATACATCAACAGAATCAATTCATCGAAAAGAACAATGATGCATTGCATGCTTCATTAGAAGCATTGGTTCAGGAATCAGTCAATCCACTAATCAAAATAATATTTTCGGGCAAAAATAATAATGCATCATCGAAAGGGAAATTGAATTTCATTTCGGTTGGATCAAAATTTAAAACGCAACTGAATGAACTGATGGAGAAACTCGAACAGAATGTAAGGGATTCGTGTGATCGCAAAACGTTATTATTATTCTATTTATATGCTTTGATTTATTTATTTATTTATTTATTGCAACAGGGAACAAATTTCATTCGATGCATCAAACCAAATAGCCGAATGCAAGATCGCGAATTCGAAGGTGGTTTGGCATTGACTCAGTTGAATTGTTCCGGTACAACATCGGTCTTGGAACTCATGGAATATGGATATCCATCTCGTGTTCCATTTGCTGAACTTTACAACATGTACAAAACATTTTTGCCACCGGAGCTTGTTAAGCTGCAACCAAAAGTGTTCTGTGAGGCAATGTTGCACTCATTACGTTTGAATCACAAAGATTTCAAATTTGGTATAACAAAAGTGTTCTTTAGACCCGGAAAATTCGTTGAATTTGATCGCATCATGAAATCGGATCCGGAAAATTTGAAATCAATTGTTGCCAATGTCAAAAAATGGTTGGTCCGATCCAGATGGATTAAGTCGGCATTTTGCGCAATATGCGTCATCAAACGTAAATGAATTGTTCTCTTTTAAAAAGCTTTCAACCGTTAATTGATATATATGTATATATATTTTTGAATGTATTTTCAGTGAAAAATCGGATAAAATATCGCAACAAATGTGTGCTTTACATTCAGAAAATTGTACGTGGATTTTTGGCACGTAAACAACACCAGCCTCGTTATCGTGGCATCGCAAAAATAAAATCGGTCAGAGAAAATTTAAAACGATCAACAGACATCGTTAATCAATTGCGTGGCAGCCAAGAATTAATTTTGAAACACGCAAACGATATTGAGAATTTGATAAATGCATCTGTTCGAAATATACAAAATGATGCACGCATCAATGCAAAAACTATTGATAAAATCTATGCGGATATCTTTACGAAAGTTGACAATTTCAATAATATGATTAAAAAAGAGCTACAACAACAACGGCAAGCTGAAGAACAAGAACGGTTGCGAAAAATTCAAGAATCGCTGGAAGCGGAACGAAAACAAAAAGAAGAAGAAGAACAAAAAGCCTTCGAGGACGAAGAAAATCGTAGAAAGTAATGACAGTTTTTACTAAATGACTGTTTGAATGGATATTGAATTGAAAATAATCAAATTATTCATATTTTTAGGAAAGTAGAATTGGAAACAAAAAGAAAACTTGGAGAAATGGAAAGGAAGCGACAAGAGGATGAAGATTTAAGAGCTGCGGTCGCTTTGCAAGTAAGATTTAAAATAGTCCATCGGTTCATTGAAAGAATAAATCTAAATTTAAATGTGTACGTTCATAATAGGCACAGCTTGAAAAAGAAGCTGAAGAAGATAACCAATATCGCATACAGTTAGAACAGGAACGTCGTGATCATGAATTGGCCTTACGATTGGCACAAGAGAGCAATTCACAAGTAGATGATAGCCCATTGCTGATGCGAAAGTACGTAAACAAATTCAATTGGTTTTTCTCTGTAAATTGGAATTTTCTGTACAAATGTGTGAAGGCTGAATGGGCACCGATTTCTATATAGAAAATCACAAGTTTTTGTTTGATTCATTTTCTACCACAAATTATTATAATAAAACTTTATTATCCTTACGAAATATCGTGGAGGAATTTTGAAGCAATATTGATTTTGGTGCATCGTTAAATTATGAAAATCGTGATGGAAATGGATTCAATTTTAGAAGAAAATTTGTAGAAAGATTTTTGTGACAAATTTTGTAAAAAGTATTTTATAATTTTTTTCGAATTGGTTTAAATAGCGGTACGAGCGAAGTGACATCATTGAATAATTCGAATCGTTTGATCAGGTACATAAATGAAACAAAACATTCCGAGAATCCATTCAAAACACTTCATTAAGTTCATTACTAATTGCATTTGTAAATTATTATTTCTCACGATTTTATTGACACTAACTCATTGTGGATTGGTTTTTTTTTGCTCAATATTCACTTATTTTTAAAAGTCGCATTAAAGGCTCATCAAACATCATTTTTCTTTTGGAAATTTTTTAACTTTCATTCAATTTTTCAATTTAGATCGGAAAATGTACGAGCTCAACAGCAAATCAATGGTCGACAAAAGCATGACCTATCAAAGTGGAAATATTCTGAATTGCGTGATGCTATCAATACATCTTGTGACATCGAATTGTTGGAGGTATTATTCGATTTATCACAGATTCCAATTAATCAAAAACTGAATTGTAATTTCTAATATAATTTAGGCATGTCGGCATGAGTTTCATCGCCGTTTGAAAGTATATCATGCATGGAAAGCAAAGAATCGTAAACGAACCACAATGGAGGAAAATGAACGTGCTCCACGCAGTGTAATGGAAGCAGCAGCTAGATCACCAATGCGTGTTCAACCCAAACAAGAAATCATTTTTTCCACACATCGATATTTTCGTATTCCATTCTTGAGGGCGAGCTCAAATCAAAATGAAAATGAAACGAATGGACTGAATTCGGAGTCCAGTAAGTGATTGGATTTTATACTCTAAAGACAATTTTCTTGATTTTTTATTTGTAATTTTTTTCGGACACAGATAAACGAGGTTTGTGGTACGCTCACTTTGATGGACAATATGTTGCACGGCAAATGGAATTGCATGCTGACAAACCACCAATCCTTTTGATTGCAGGTAAACCATTTTTCAAATAAATTGCACTTGTTTTGCATTAATTTAATTGAAAATATTTCAATATTTGTAGGCGTCGACGATATGCAAATGTGCGAACTGAGCTTGGAAGAGACTGGATTGACGCGGAAACGTGGTGCTGAAATACTTGAGCATGAATTCAACAAAGAATGGGAACGACATGGTGGCAAACCATATCGAAATTTAGGAGCATCTCATTAAGCGTGGATTTAGACAAAAAGTTGAATTGATATAAATGAAAGAAAGACGAAGGAATTTGAAAATAATATTTTACCAATTGACAAATCACAATATATTTTATCCGAAAATTTTCCTTCCCCTCATTTTCCACTTGAATATTATGTTTGAATATAAACTTTTTGCAAATCAAAAGAGACGACTTTTGTGTGAGTAATCTCAAGTTATAGTTTGTGTGTGTTTATGTGAAAGACCAGGAACTGTTATAGCTTTTAATCAAATTTATTTATGAAAATTAAATAATAAATTATAACAATCAAATGTAAAAGTAAAGGGTGACTCCAATAAGAGCTTCCTGATTTTGTTTTTAAAATAAAACACATAAAAATCAATCTTTTGAGGGAAATTCGTATTTGAGATGTTGGATTGGTTTATGCCATTTAATGTTTAAAGATTATTTCCTTCAAATGTTGCCCGCGGCTAACTCTTAAATGGTCCATTCTGTAGGTTAAATTTTCGAGCACTCTCTCGAGCATATCGGCCGGTATTTCGTTAATAACACGAGTTATGTTGGTTTCCAAAGCGTCAATAGTTTGGGGTTTGTCGACGTAAATATTTGATTTAACATATCCCCAAAGAAAATATTCCAATGGCGTTAAATCACATGATTTTGGCGGCCAATTGGCAGGACCATTTCTCGAAATAATGTTTTCTTCGAATATTTCCTTCAATAATGCGATTGTTTCGCCGGCTGTATGACATGTTGTGCCATCCTGTTGAAACCAGAGGTCGGCTACACCAATATCATGAATTTTTAGCAACAAAAATTCAGTGATCATTGCTCTATAGCGAACACCATTGAGTTAACACGGGCTCCATCCGCATTTTTAAAGAAATACGGTCCGATGATGCCTCCGGCCCATAGGCCACACCAAACAGTGCATTTTTCGGGGTGCATTGGAAGCCCCTGGATTGCTTCTGGCTGCTCATCGTCACAAATACGGCAATTTTGCTTATTGACGTAGCAGTCCAACCAGAAATGTGCTGCTCACTAAACACAATTTTTCGGTAAAAAAATGGGTCAATTTGAAACTGTTCTAAGGCCCATAAACCGAAATTAAAACGTAAATCATGATCAGCAACGATCCATAAGAGATGCTCAAAGATTGAGACCGGCAACGAATCGATTGTTGTCTGTTTTCACGAACACTTTCTGCTACTGCAGCAATATCTTCAGTATTATGGGCACTACGCACTCTGGTAAGTGGATGAATGTCCTGTATAGTGTAAATTGGGTTCGAAATTTGGTGATAGTATCACGAAAAGTGCGTTCAGTTGGACGATTATGACGACCAAAATGAGTTCGAAGAGCTCTGAAACAATTTACAACTAAGCACTGATTTTGGAACACAATAAGTAACCGTTGTTCAGGCGTGAGCCTATTCATTATGAAATGGCAATGTAAACTGAACACAAACGTCATATGGACAAGCCAGTTGACACATAACAATTGTCAAAACAACCCTATTGAAAAAGGGACCTGCCATTGGATCACTCTTTATTTGAGCTTTGAACTTTCGAAATGACGAGCTGGTTTTTCTATTTTATGTAATTAAAGAATCAAAATTTGTTCACTTTAAAAAATTCCAAAAAACAAACTATTGCATAAAATGAGCTCAAATTTCGACAATTGAACAATAAAAATAAAATATGATTTGAGGGGCCTTCTCTATGTCATCCTATATACCTATTGAATTATGTGTTAATTGAAGATAATTTACATAGAAATCAATTAAATACAAAAGATGGAGCTGTAATTATCTCACGTGTTTACGTGTCGACTCTTTTTAGCCGAACTAACTTCAGTTGGATCGAAGCGGCTTGTCAAAAGAGCTCACACTTAAATGATTAGAACGACTGTTTTCTCAACTGATTTTCTATCAGTTTAAAGTGAAACGTCTGGTTGAGTGGTTGGAAAATAATTTATCTCCTCATCAAAATCAACTAAATTTCAAAATAAACCGAAACAAACTTCTTCATCAATGATAACAAACTGATTATTTTAATGAGTTATATGTCGGGATCCAAGATATAGCGTTCATGTTGGATACATATCGAAATTGTGACAATTCCATACATTAATCCTTCCAACAGAAACAAAACTTAAGGAAAAAAAGGCAAAAATTTTAAATTATAAATTTTAATAAATATTTTCGTGATATTAGTAGCAAAAATGGGTGAACCAGATCCAAAAAATGATATTAGCATAGAAGAAAAAGATACGATTCTTTCGAAAATCGCTAAAATGACAACATCATCCAGTCAACGGGTAATTAAAAAAAAATCCAATTCGATGTTTTTCACGAGAGAAAAAACGCATTTAATTTTTTTGTTTTTGTTTTCAACAGGTGCCATCAATTCGAGATTTTTGTATTATAAAAATAATAAGCCGGGGCGCATTTGGTCAAGTATTTCTTGGATATAAAAATACCGATGAAAATAAAATGTTAGCAATAAAAGTGAGTGACTTGCCAATGGCAATGGCAATGGCAATGGCCACATTTGAAATTAAAACATTTATTTCTTATTATTATCATTTTAAATTAGGTGATGAGAAAATCTGAAATGGTCAACAAAAATATGATTTCACAAGTGATAACTGAACGCAATGTTTTAGCGTTGACAACCAGCCCATATTGTGTTCATTTATATTATTCATTGCAAACAAATTTATATGTCTTTTTGGTGAGTATTAGAAAATGTTTTGATTTTATCAAAAACCAAATTTGAAATTAAATCATGTTGTCATTTAATTCATTCAGGTGATGGAATATATGATCGGCGGTGATTTAAAATCTTTGATAGCAGCTTATGGATATTTTTGTGAATCGGCCGCTTTATTTTATTGTGCCGAAATAACATTAGCATTAGAATACCTTCATAAGCATGGGATTATTCATCGTGATATAAAACCGGATAACATGTTACTATCAGCAAATGGTCATGTCAAATTAACTGATTTCGGTTTAAGTAAAATTGAGATCAGTAGAGGTGAGTCGAGTTTAAATTGCATTGTATTATACGGACAGAACTTTTATTTTTATCTTATAAAATGTTAAATTAATATATACTCACAGATCTCGAGCTATCAGACTTTACATCTTCATCACCATGTTTAACAACTCGAACACCCGGTCAATTATTATCACTGACATCACATTTAACATTTGGCTCGGGCGAATCAAAAACACGTCTTACCTCAAATTTTATGAACGCTCTTAATCGACAAAGTAAGTTTATTGTGATATTGATTCTCATTTATTTAGATATTTTTGACCGATATATCTAATTGGATTTCAAATTTTTAGAGTCACCTGATTGTGATTTGGATTCCAGTTTACATAAAAATAATGATAGTCATGTATCGGGTATATCTCCATTTTTTTCATCGGAAGATATAAATGTGTCAATCAATTTACCGCCAAATAATGATAGCGTAAGTAGAATGTTTTTTTTCTATTTTAAACAACAATTGACAAGATGATGATAGATCACAACATTCGTACTATATATTTCGATTAATATGTAGAAAGAGTCAGCTTCATCTTATTATACGTGCAATTCAAGTATTGGCAATCGTACATCTGATGGCTGTGGCTGCAGCCAAATTATATCTAACATAAGCTTTCGAAATATGATGAAAGACAGAAGATGCGAAAATTGCAAGGTAAATTTCATCATTATGAAATACTAAATGCTTCAATCATCATAACAAATCTAATTTGGAACAATTAATTAATTCATATTTTTAGAACAAAGAGAACGTAGCGAGTAACGATTCTATGAAATATCCATTAATGGTTTGTTTGTTTATTCATGCATTAATACACATTCAAATTTATAAGAAATGCTAACTTTTTCCATATTGTTCATTCAGAAAATGAGATTTGGTGCACATCTTAAAGAGAATGAAGACTCTGGAATATCATCCAGTCGATCAAATATTCACTGCGAATTGTCAGCAATACAAAAATGCGATAATTTATCAACGAATCAACTCAAAGAAGAAGCCAATATTTCCAATTTATCCAAGAGGTGAGATTAAAAATGTGGAAAATATGTAATGTCATTCGTTACCAACATTTACCTGTTTATTTTAGTTCGAATATCACGCACAATAACAATGATACGTGTAATTCTAAGGCATTCGAATCTCCGTTGTCAAAGTGTTTGCAAAAGTCCTTTTTTAAGCGCCCAGTTCTCTTTCAGTAAGTGTTTTGCTTTAATTTTGATTTTTAAAGTTTTTTCAAATTTCACATTAATAAAACGCATTCTCATACCAGAGGTACAAAGCGAACGCATCATATGTTGGGCCGCATTGATGATGGCAGCTCAGAGAGTACGGGATTGACACAAGAGATTGACATTATGGATATAGGCAGCAGTACACCCAAACGAAAGAAATCAAAATCTCCATTGAAAGGAGTCTTAAAAGTTAGGTATGATCGCCCCGCTCAAAAAATGATTAAAAAATTCAGAAATTTTACGAAAACAAAACCAAATTCATTTGCCATTGCAGATCTTTGTCAGATGATGAAGCTCCAGCAATTGAACTTCAGAATAATGGGCACGTAATGTTTTCAACGCCAGTGTCATCTTTGAAATCAGCTCGAAATTCGATAGTTAAACCGAAAAGTACTCGTTTTCGATTACCGTGCAGTGATGAAAAGATACGCAATAAATCGATCGATTGTTCTGCCAGATATATGAATGTTAGACATTTTTTTTTTAATTATTATTTTCATTAGAGTTATCATTCCATACGATAAATGTATTTATTTTATAGGAGGCAGCAATGTCACCAATTGATTCAGCACAAATGATTGATGGAACGCCAAAAATGAAACAAACGCCATTCCGGACGCCGCGATCAGTACGTCGAATACAACCTGCATCATCGGAACGTCTCTGGGGCACACCTGACTATTTAAGTCCTGAATTGCTATTGAAGTATGTCACCTAATTAATTAATAAATAATTTCCGTTTTTGAGCTACAAAATTTTCAATTTGCATTTCGTTTTGCAGCCAAAAGCATGGTACAGCGGTTGATTGGTGGTCATTGGGGGTGTGCTTGTTTGAATTCATGACCGGTATTCCACCTTTTAATGATGAAACACCACAACAGGTCTTCGAAAATATTCTCAGCCGAAGTGATTACATAACAATTCTTTAATAATAATATAGAATATTTTTAAAAATCCATTTGATGCTAATGCTTAACGTTTTCAACAATTATTTAGATATTCAATGGGACATGGCTGAAGAGGAACTATCGTCTGAAGCCATCGATGCTGTTGAACAATTATTGACCATGGATCCAAATCAACGGCCATCATCAAAAGAAGTACGAGATATGGTTTTCTTCAAATCAATTGACTGGGATAATTTACAAAGTACTGAGCCCCCGTTTGTACCACAACCAGAAGACCCAACTGATACTGGTTATTTTGAGCCGCGGAATATCATGCAACATCTTAAGTTATCCAATATTGATATTGGTGAATTTAACAAGGACTGATGAAATCGAAGCAGCCAACGGTATTTTTCTTTTGTCCATCAACGTTTTGAACTAATTTTTTGTAAAATGAACGAATCAACTAGCACGTACGATTCAAATGCCAGTTTCTATTTTTATTTTCAATTATTCTAATCGACAATTGGCATAAGCAAAAAAAAACAACAAAAAAATGATTAAAAATGTAATTAAAGTGGAATAAAAAGTATTGATTTGCCCGTATATCAAGCCGCAACAGATGTTTGTTTCATTTTTCGCTTAGTTTACAAGTGTAGTAATACTATGCACTGGCAATGCCAAACTTCTTCTTTGCCTCACTAGAAGTTGATGATTTCAAGAGGTCAGTAGTTCAAGGCGTGTCAAATTAAAGTGCTAAAAAACAAAAGAGAAAAAAAGAGACAAACAGTTTGTGTTTTTTTTTAATTTCATTTTATTTCAGTTGATTTATTTAATTCCTATCTCATTATTTTGGAGGCGAATATTTTTAATTTGTTTTGGTTGTTCTTTCAGTTAAAACTACATTTTGTGAATCGAATTGAATGATGACAGGTCAAAAATTTCTAATCAATTTCTCAAAAATAGTTAGAATATCAAAGCCTCCGGACAATACAATTACAAAACAAATCTTTGTTGGAAATTTTGGGTCTGTATTTTTTATTGAATTGATTCTCTGTTTTTGTTTTTTGATTAAATAACTGAGACCACTATAACGCGGTGAACGAAATTCGTTACGCAAAGAAGGAAAAACACAGAGAGAAATAAAAAAAATGAAAAAAAGAAATATTTGTTGATGAGAATGTTGTGAAGCTGAAATTAATTTCTAAAATGCATTTCGAATTTAATCAACTTCTTCCATATGGGATGCATCTTCTGCGTCATCGACCAATGGTGGCAAATCGCCAGCAGCTGGTGTCTCTTCGGCGGACATTGGTTCGTCTTCATCAATGCCAAGACCCAATTTGATCATGCGGTAGATACGGGATGCATGAACTTGTGGCTCTTCCAATGAAAAACCGGATGAAAGTAAAGCTGTTTCGAACAACAAAATAACCAAATCTTTAACTGATTTGTCATTTTTGTCGGCATCGGCTTTTTGACGTAATGTCTCAATGATTGGATGGTCTGGATTGATTTCCAAATGTTTTTTGCCGGCCATGTAGCCAAGGGTGGAGGTGTCACGAAGTGCTTGAGCTTTCATAATACGTTCCATGTTGGCGGACCAACCGTATTGCGATGTAACAACGCAGCATGGTGATTGCACCAAACGATGTGAAACAAGAACTTTTTCAACTTTGTTGTCCAATACGGATTTGATTACTTTGCACAAGCCTTCGAATTTGGCTTTGTCTTCTTCGATCTTTTTCTTTTCTTCATCATCTTCTGGCAATTCCAAACCTTCTTTGGTAACTGATACCAATTGCTTTCCTTGGAATTCTTTCAATTGTTGAATGACATATTCATCAATTGGTTCAGTCATGTAAATGATTTCGTAGCCACGTTTCTTGAGACGTTCAACAAATGATGAATTTGAAACTTGTTCACGGCTTTCACCGCTGATACAATAGATGTGTTTTTGGTTTTCCTTCATGCGGCTAACGTAATCAGCCAATGAAGTCTCTTCATCACCAGATGCTGATGTATGGAATCGAAGTAATTCTGCCAATTTTGCACGGTTTTGACTGTCTTCGTGAACGCCCAATTTCAAATTTTTGCTGAATTGAGCATAGAATTTCTTGTAATTTTCTTTGTCCTCAGCAAGTTCTTCGAAAAGTTCCAAACACTTTTTGACGATATTTTTGCGGATAACCTTGAGAATTTTGTTTTGTTGCAACATTTCACGAGAAATATTCAATGGTAAATCTTCGGAATCGACAACACCACGAATAAAATTCAAGTAGTCTGGTATCAAATCCTCGCAGTTATCCATGATGAATACACGACGAACGTACAATTTGATGTTGTTCTTCTTCTTTTTGTTTTCGAACAAATCGAATGGGACACGGCGTGGAACAAACAACAATGCACGGAATTCGAGTTGACCTTCAACACTGAAATGTTTGACGGCAAGATGATCTTCCCAATCGTTGGTTAGTGACTTATAAAATTCACCGTATTCTTCTTGTGAAATGTCGTCAGCATTACGGGTCCAAATTGGTTTTGTTTTGTTCAACTCTTCGTCTTCAGTGTATTTTACTTTGATCGTTTTCTTTTTCTTTTTTTCTTCGGTAGTTTCGTCAACATCTTCGATCTTGGGCTCTTCACCCTCTTCGGATTCCTTCTTTGGTTCTTCTTCTTTTTTTTCCTTTTCATCTTCAGCCTCGTCGTCGCTTACTTCTTGTTCGCGCTCTTTTTCGACCAACAATTTAATTGGATAGCCAATAAATTGACTGTGCTTGGTGACAATGCTCTTGATTTTACTTTCTTCCAAGTATTCGGTTTGATCTTCTTTGATGTGCAAAACAATTTTTGTACCGCGACCAAGTGGTTCCGAATTATCGGTACGAATGGTGAATGAGCCACCGGCTGACGATTCCCAAACATATTGTTCATCGTCATTATGTTTCGATGTAACGGTAACACGATCGGCAACCAAATAAGCGGAATAGAAACCGACACCAAATTGACCAATCATACTAATATCAGCACCAGCTTGCAAAGCTTCCATGAAAGCTTTGGTTCCTGATTTGGCAATTGTACCAAGATTGTTGACCAAATCGGCTTTTGTCATACCAATACCAGTATCAATAATGGTGAGTGTACCAGCAGCTTTGTTTGGAATAATTTTAATGTACAATTCTTTGCCGCTGTCCAATTTTGATGGATCGGTGAGTGATTCATAACGGATCTTATCCAAAGCCTATTCAGAGGAAAAATGAACAAAATAAAACCATGAAAAATCTCAAAATATATATTTTGGTTATTCATCGCGTTTTGATTTGGAATTTAAAATGTTCAAAGTGAGGTGAACCAACGGCGATTGCCCAAACCACGTGTTCTCATTTTTGCGATGCACGCCTTTGATTCACATGCCAGCAACAATAGAAAAACACAAATAGTGCAATAACCAAACTTGCAGAAACAAAATGGACGCAACTTTTTCAGAAAATGATTTTAAAAAAATGGCTTCTAATACTTACATCGGATGAATTGGAAATCAATTCTCGAAGGAAAATTTCTTTGTTCGAGTAGAAGGTGTTGATGATCAATGACATAAGCTGAGCAATTTCAGCTTGAAATGCAAAAGTTTCAACTTCTTCTGGCATCTGTAAAATATTCCGAAAAAAAGAAAAAAAAATCGATTAAATTAGACGGTTCACTAATAGAAAATGCACGAAAAATTGCGAAAAACTCGTTAAAAATAGTTTTCAGTAGGAAGGCAGCATAGAGGTATCGACATTTTTTATTCAGAAATGCACAAATTCTATGTTTTTTCATCATTATAAACCATTTTCAACAAATCAAAAAAAAAAAAACTGAATTTTAACGACGACGTTCATACGTTCGTCGCAATTACAAATAGAATTTTCTGGAACCGTTCGAAAGTGTTCGATGACGCATTTTCTCACAAATATTGCAAAAATGCTGAGTAAATCGAAAAAACGACTTTTAATCGAACAAAAATGAAAATTCGCCGATAAAAGAATTTACATTTCGAAATAAGAACTCAAAATTAAATCAAAAATCAATTTTCAACATGGACACAAACGTGTTCTAGTTATTCGTTACCCGAACATTCTCACATAGGCCGGCGAATTTCACAATTTTTTCGATTTCACAAACGAAATAATTTTCCGAATAATCCGAAAATTCGTTATGACACGCGAAATAAATGAAAGATTATCAAATAAACATACCTTTAATACTTTTCTTCAACTTTAAAATGGATGAAATTTGATATAAAAATCACAATCGCTTTTTAAATAATTTTCAATTTTTTTCTAATCAATAGAAATGATTCGTGTGTTAATTTGACGTATTTATCGCACAACTGTTCACTTTGCAGGTTCAATTCAATATGATGCAGCGCTTTCAATGGCCGACTATATATACTAAATGTATAATTTGTCTCGAAACGTCGAGAATGTTCTAGAAGAACGTGCAGTTCCTTCCGGTTTACATCGAATGTTCTGGATGTATTTTTCTTTCGTTTTTTGGGATTTTCCTATGAAAAGTCATATTCTATCGTATTTAAAATGCTTCTCAAGCGCAATTATACATTATATATTGCTTGCATTCTATTTATTTTCATTAGTAAATCAAGAAAAATCATTTGTTTACGGCTTTTTTACCAGAAAAATGGCGAACATAAACATTAAATATGGATTTGTCATTGTACTATAGAAACGTCAAGTAGTTTCTACGCTGATCGCTTCAAATGATAGATGGCTGTATTTTTATATATTTTTTCAATCTTTAAATAGATCTTCAGTTTAATTTTTTTTCTCAAATCGATGTGTTTTCCGAAAATGTATCATGTCTTTTCTTTCTTTACTCAATCGATTTTGTTTCGAGAAAAGTATCTCTGATTCACCTCGAGGTGATTTTATGGAATCAACGCATTTTTCATATGTTCGAACATCAAACTGTATTTCGAATCTTTCTAGAATGTTTCGATGTTTTGAATGTATTGTTATTCATTATCGCTTTCTCGAGGGGAAAAAATAGGCTTTTATAGAATAGGCTAAAAACAAGGAAAGCATTCCGTTATAGCAGGAAATAATTATATTTATTCAATTCTAAATGAATTAACAATTTCAGTCGCATTGAATAAATATACTTTTGGCAGGAGGGTTGTCCAAAATGTACGATGAAATCAGACATATTGTGTACTTAAAAGTGGTCAAATTCAACTTCTTTTGGCATCTGTAAAATAATTCGATAAGAAATAAAATCGAATAAACAGAACGGTTCATTCATTAATCTAAAATGCACGAAAAAAACTCGAAAAGTCGTTTTTTTTCTCTCTCATTCATCTTGATTTGTTGTTGAACGCTAAGTCTAAATCTCAACGATTGATGGACTTATGGGCTTTTATTAGACTACAAAATAACAATATGAATGTCTATGTGTTGGATTCTCTTTTATCATATATTTATGTTACTTTCAGTCGGCATAGTACGGAAAACGAAACCACAGCGTTGTTTACAATTGTGCTGTTTCAATCCATTTAATCAATTCAATTCAAATAATGAATTTTTTGAATGGAAATTCGTTGACAAATTTGTCAAATTGATTTTATGTGAGTTTTTTCTGGAAAACCTTTTGAACTGACGTATAAATATTCAAAAGACTGTGGAAAATTATGTGAAAATACGATTATAGTTTTGTTTTTAAGTATCAACAAAGAAAATATTCATGTCAGCCAGTGTCGAAGGTGTGGTGCCCCGACTCGTTTGAATTATATCGATAAACAGAGTTTGTTACGAATGGCATAAATGATGAGGGTTCGAAGAAATATTATCATTATTTTCATCGATAAAATTTTCATGTTTACGAAAATAAATTCATAACGCACAAAAAAAAAAAGTAGAAAAAAAAAAGAAATCAATGAACAGAAAAGAAAAAAACGGTGTTTATATTACTTAATGAGCCAAAACGAATCGGAGATCACTTTCATTAATTTATATGTGTTAAAATGTAATCCGTGGTGAAATGGTTCTCTGTATCGGTCTATACTCATTACCCTCGAACATTTCTGATAATGCAATATGATTTCATGTGTTGGAAATTCATTTAAATAGAAAATGGGGACATTGAAGCATTTGTTGTTGTTCTAACGATCAATGCATCTTCAGATATAATGACTAGAAATGTATGACTGTGCGCTGTGCGTTCATCTTTGCTATAGTCTTATAGTTACTGCATATATTTGAGAGATCATTTTTTTGGTTTGTTCTTTCATTCATGGTGGGAATGCGTCGTCATTTGGAATCACTCAGTTTGAAATCTTCTCAAGTCTTCTATGTGTCTTCCATAGAGCAAACAAATTTTGATTGAGATAATTGTCATTATTATCTATGAAATAATCCAATGATTTTGTCGGTTATTTTCCGTAAAATCATCTCGTATTAATTTTCAATCGTTGAAATGACGTTCTTAAATTAAAAATGACTCCGAACCAGTAATCTTGATGCTTGATCAATGTTTGCACGATTTATTCAAATTTCAAAAACGAAAAACATGAAATTATCGAAATAAATGATTAAAATGAAAAATTCTATCAAAAAAACGAACTTTCTATTGCTGAGTCGGTTTTTAACACGCTCGCATTATTAGTAAAATTCTGTAGTTTTTTCATTTTCAATTTTCATTATGGACATTTCGTTCCAAATTGGTTTTGTCTATTGTTTGTCGTGTGATTGTGTTGATCGAAACTGTTTGTGTCTTTCAAATAACAATGTCTTTATTTGGCACACTCGCTTTCCACAGTATTAGAGAACATTGACATCGAAATTTAATCGAAAATACAATACGTATCATTATGTAGCGAACAAACGTATTTGTATGAATACGTAGAGAAACGGGAAATACTAAGCCGTTCTCAATCTATTTGCTGGATTTTGTGTTTCCCTTTTTTATTAGAAAATTTCAAAATAAGATGAAAACTAAATGGCAAATAATTGCGTACATCAAAAATTGTAGGTATAAAATATAGAAGCCGAGCAGAACAAAAAGAAAAAGAAAAGAAATGAAGAATGAATTGACTTAACAACGGACGGTACAATGAGAGTTTAAGCGCTAAATGCTGGCTCAAATTCATAGCTAATTTTTATGCTCAGCTGGACTGTATCATAGCAAAACATGTTTGTGTTGAGGATCAAATTCGATTTCAACGCTCTTCACCTTATAGCTTATAATTGCTATTGCTAGCTGAGCAGGTGTTTCTTTTGAAGTAATATTTATTTGGTAGCGTTCATTTAATTTCCAGCAATCGCTTGCTCGTTCAGACTCTACGCTATTTTTGTTATTTTTCAATTTTATGTAATCACTTTCAAGTTACGCATCATAGGCATTGCTCATTTAATGGCGAAAAAAAATGAAAAACTTTGATTGTCTATGCTCTTTCGTGATCACATTTCATATTGTTGTATGCGTACATGTTTCTTCTTTTTCTCTTTCACTCTTACAATTCTTCGTATTCTTCGACAGTCGTTTGTAGTTGATATTTCCCGCATTCAATTCGCAGAATGAAGCCAAACCATTGTTGGTCACAACATCAATGTTACACCTATTTATATTTTTGTGATATTCAATGTTGAAATCAACAAACCCTAAACATGTTGCTTCAAATGGAACCATAATCAGAACGACGGTTATTTGGTTGAGTTTTCTCGTGAGCATTTAAGCCCCTCCCTGTGCTCAAGCAACCGATTCAATACCAACCATTTCGTTTATTATTTTTATTTTAAATTTTTTTGAATCCGAGCACAAGTCACGAACTCTAGTTTTAGGTATTTTTTTTTAAATATTTAATTTTATGTGCTGTCGATTCGATCAATTCAATTCAATTTTTATGCCGGCAGATTGAATTATAAGATCAAATTGTTTTAGTTAGTGCTATGCGATAAAAAAAACAACAATAAATTTGTTTGATTAGGAAATAAATCCATCAAAATATAATGAATTTTTTAATAGAAAATAACGTTGAGTACAATACAAGACGAATCATAAATTGTTAGTGTTAAATGAAGGCTTTTCTCGTGAAAATTGGACAAAAGTGCTTATGGAATAATTATATTTGCGAATAATAGGTTAGCCGTAAGCTTGCTGCTATTTGAGAATCAATTCGGATGAGGTATCAATTTATCCTTCCGAATAAAATAAAAGTTCTAGATCAGTTTCAATCATTTCAAATGTTTAGTGGGTGGATTTTTAAACGATTCTCTTTAAAAAAAAAAACAAGCTGTTTGAAGCAGAGTAACTTAAACTATTGTAACTCGCACATTAAGAAAGCGCATTCGAGTCACTCGGAATTTAATTGAAGAGGTTATAAACTCGTTCATCCAATGAATCATAATTCATTATATGAAGGGACTTGTTATACAGTAAAGTCTAATACCGATAATTGCTTGAATAAACTCAAACCAAAAACCATAAGTGTTTATTGATTGCGTTTGAAGTAGAATATGTTTTTGTTATATTTCATTTTCGAAGATCATACGATTCGACAACAATCACAAAGAAATACCCGTAATCAATCAATGATCACAATGATCTGATAAACATTGAACATAAATTTTTAAAGAATGTTTGAATATAAGCTATCAAGTAATATGGATTCAGTTATCAGGTCAATTAATGAAGTTGATCGAAAATGTGATCGCCTGATTGAATGATATAAATTTACACTAGTGCACTTACATTCAACGGATATTTCTTATTTTTCTCTTTGCTCAGTTCAAAATTAAAAGTTTTACAAGTCCGGCACAAATCATATAGAATGGATTTTATCATTGGAATGCTGACGCTGTTGATGCTGCAATCAGTGAACAGTCAACGACAGGCTCAATGTTGTGCAGATTATTGTTATGCTCTCGATGAGGAACGACCTCAGGCCGCACATTTTGGTTCAAAAACATCGTATAGCATTGCAAAAGGACCCGAAACCGCAAGAAAATATTTGGTACCAAATTGCAATCCCATCAAGATGTGGATTTTAAGTCGTCATGGGACAAGATTACCTGAAGAAGATACAATCGAAAGATTGAAATTATTAGAAGATGTGAGTACATATATTCAAGATTTAAGCATACAAAATAAATCCGGTAAACATTTTTAATAAATGTTCTCAATTTATTTTGTCAGTTTCGTAAAACAATCATTGAAAATTACGAGAATCGGCATTCGAAACCAAGTAATGGTGCCCTATGTGAACAGGATTTAGAACTTTTGAAGAACTGGCGTTGGGATCAAAATATCACATCAGATTTTTCGAATTTTTTAACAGTTCAAGGATGGGATGAGTTAAAGTTTTTGGCTATTCGTTATCAGAACACTTTTCCAGATATCATGACGAGCACTTATGAACGTGAAAATTTTTTATTTCGTTACACAAATACACAACGCACGGAAGCCAGTTTCAAGGCTTTCGTTGAAGGTTTATTCGGAGCAAGAGCCCATGAATGGGTTCATGTGGACCCACCAGCAGTGAATGACACATTATTACGAGTTAGTGTTCTCAATTGATTGACATAATGAATCGATTACAAAAACGAAATTTTTTCTGTTTTCACAGCCCTATGATTTTTGTCCAGGCTTAGACACGAACAGTGGTAATTCTGAAGAGAGTGAAAAATATCTGGAATCACGTACAATAAAACAGGTGGTTAGTGATGTATCAGAGCGTTTAGGTTTCAAGTATGCATTGAAAGTGAATCAAATTTTGGATATGTATGAAATGTGCCGATACGATCAGGCATGGCAATTGGAGAAACCGAGCCCATGGTGTGCGGTTAGTACAAACATATAAATATTTGATTAATTTCGCAGAAAAGTAGTTAAAAGTTATAATTATTCGGGAATTTTCCTGGTTTTTTTTTCTGGCAGGCCTTCACACCGAATCAAATTGATGACATTGAATATTTGGAAGACTTGCAAAAATATTACAAAAGCGGTTATGGCAACAAAATGAGTGCAGCTGTACCATGTGCAGCTATCAATGATATGCTCAAACATTTAGGCACAGATGATCAACCGAGAGCCGTGACATATTTCACACATTCGAGAAGTATTATTTTGTTTTTGACCGGAATGCAAACCGCAAAAGATTCAGATCCGTTGAGAGCCGATAATTATTATAGTATGCAGCGCCGAAAATGGCGAATGAGCGAAATATCACCGTTTGCATCTAATTTTGCTGCTATCAAATACAATTGTCCCAACGAATCCGAACGAGAAAAAGTGATGTTTTTCTTGAATGAAAAACCATTGAATTTTGAATGGTGCAAAGTCGGTCTGTGCAATTGGTCTGATGTCAAATATCATTACAAAGAATATATGCAAAGTGATTGCGATACAACCTTTTGTAGCAATTCAGCTCAAATAAATTACAATAGCAAATTCACATCGCTGCTAATCACATCATTGGTAGTGATCATGATTCTATCTGCGGCATAGTCAAATTTGTAATCATACTTGAAAGCATAAAGTTAAAAGAATAGATGAATTAGAGAAAAAAAAATGAAAACAAACTTTTGAAAGCAACAAATAAATTCCGTCCAGCCATGAATTTGGCTCCAAAAATGAGTTCATTCCGAGAAAAACAAAGAATTTTTTTTTCACTATTTTTTTTTTTTTTTTACAAATTAACTGTATAAAAAACCCCACAAATAATTAACAAATAAAACTTGAAGTATTATCAATTTGATGTTTTTAATTTTGTGTCAGCGGATAAGTGGGATGTGTTGTATTTAAAAAAATAGAAGCCTTATCCGATCGAATACGCTTTCGTCCGAAAACTGAGAGTGCGTTGACCTGCATGTAATAAAAGTGATCCGGCAAAAGGTTCCATGATTCAAAATGGGTTCGGCTCTGAGAGAAAAGCCAAAATATATATATATATATATTGATTACCATTTGATTAACGATTTCGAATCTCTAAATTAAAACTCACATCGGGTAAAGACACCTTTTCCATTAATAGCGATCCATTTCCCTCTTGTATGAATCGTGAAAAAGTAAATTCATATGTTTCAATTGGATAATCTGAAACAGGTGTTTTCCATGATAATTTTGTATAAATACTATTATTCGGCAAAACGAATGGCGGTATGTCAACTTTATAATCGATTGGGGTCGGTAAGTTTTTTGGTTCTAAAAAAGAAAAAGAAAACAAATTTCTAGGTGAATCTTAAATTTGTGGTTTTCAGTAATTAGAACGTGTCTAGGTGTACATTTTTATATTTCTTTATTGTAAATTTTCTTAAAGATAGCCAACGAAATAGCATTGCCTGTCGCAATATCAAGTACAACG
>GL501519.1:2560155-2572763 GCA_000149185.1 Mayetiola destructor
TTTGAGATACACGTGAAAATATATCAAAAATAATCCATTTTGATCGCAAGCACACATTCTAAAAGAAATAATGAATCAATAAATTAACTTGCTTTCGTCCAATTGAAATGGTTGCGATGTAATTGAATAGCCTCTCGTTCCATTTCCGTTAAATGATAAAATTCGAAATTCGTACCAGCGTCCGATTTTCAGTGCAACCCAATAACGTATTCTATAGCATTTCATAAAAAAAAGAAAGAAAGAAAAGATTTCATCAAAATCACCAGAAAAATCATGATCATCGTCGGACTATGAATTGCTCACCTAAAATGATTTTGTGTATATTTGCCATCGATCGCGACCTTGTTGCCGCTGAAGAGAAACCATTGGCTGAGCTTATGCTTTGAAAATGTGCAACCGACATGAGCACGAGCCTCAATAACATAATCGATTTGTTCATCGTATCGATTATGCTGTGATCGCATTAGCCAAGAAATTTCAGCTGTGCGATGGGTTTCGCGTTCAACACTAAAAACTGTGACATTGATTGGTATTGCCGGTAATGTAAGCAATGGAATTCGATCTAAATAAATGTTCGATTGACAGGAACGATTACAGTTATTCCAACAGCATTTGCTAGCCGCTGAGCATCGATAGTCTTGCCCATTGCAATCATCAAAGCATACTATTGATTTCATTTGATTCGTTTTATTCACTTCCGTTGAGCATTCACCAAATTTGGATTCGGTTGACATTTGCTCTAGGCAATATTTCAGGCCACACTATTTGATTGAAAGAGAACAAAAAATGCATTGAAAGATTTGCAAATGAATACTCGAAATAAGTGAAAAATCCAACTGATCACTCACATCCGATTTGGATGCATCACAGAATTTCATTTGGCAAATTTTGTGCACAACATTTTGATCAACATCAAGCAAAATGCCTTTAACATGTACATCGTTTTGAATGTAAACACAAATTAAAACGATTAAGAACAAATGCCACCACATTCGATGATAACGTTTTATTATCAACATTTTTTTTTTCTCTGTATCTACGTTCCAACTGTTCGATTAATATTATTTGATCAACATTCAGCGACCGATGGATTTCAACCACGATAATTTTTTTGGAATTGTATCTGTTTGAAATTGTAGATGAGCAACAGCCGAGGTTCAATGCCTTTTGCCGAAATGAAAAAAGTTTAAATATCATTGTGAGCAACCGGCAAAATTGGTCACAATGTCACACAAGAGAAACCAAGAGAATAGGCAAAATAAAGAATGAAATGTAAAAAGATGTTGGATGTGAGGGAACAAAAAAAAAAGGCAATTCAATTCTTAAAACTTAAAACAAACAACTACACAGATGTTGAAAACGTCACTGAACCCTCGCAACTTCGAGCATAATGCATACATAATGCATTCATATATTATACATATATATATATTTTTATATTGAAGATGCACAAATGACGACGCATTTCAGTTCTTTGCTAATATGATGTACGATGTGAAAAACTGGTTTATTCGGCTCTCATACATTAAAAGATTATTCCAATCTACGCTACGCATGGCTATTCGTCAAATATCTATAATGGAAACAATTGTTTACCACTTCTTGAATCACACTGTTCGTCTGCTTGTACTGACTTAATGATGATGCATTTTGAATTTTTTAATAGTAATATTCCAAATTTACGAACCTTAATTCGAATTATCCGAATTGCATTGTGATCTTCCGCTTTCAGAATAAACAGAAAAACAAAGAAGAAATAACAATCAAAACTTATTTGTAATAGTTATTCACCGGGTTTTATTACACAATTTTTTACACATTGGATAAATGACAAAAAAATCCAGCTTCCGAATAACGGCACCGACTCAGTGTCCGTTCTATTAATAATAATCACAATTGAATGAATTGATGAAATGATCGTGCTTTATGTTTGAATTGAAACCATATCACCAGATGTATTTTCATCCTCAACTTCAAGGAAGCATCGCATCACCACAGATCTGGCCAAATAATATATGAATATTAAATATATCAATAATTTCATTGTGAAGCGAATAAATTCAATGAGATTTTATAATCAAATTTACATATCATTTGTGCTCCATTGATTATCCTCATCGAATGTATCCTCTGTGGATACATTCGACTCGCTCAAAATGTGCCCGAAATCATAAATACTCAGCTGATCTTCATGTTCAGCGAATGTTGTTTGTTGTATTTTTTCCTTGAATGGGCAGCTGACACTAAACAAATAAAGAAAAATCCAAAAAATTTCAATTGCAATTATGAAGGATATTATTGGCAAAACGATCGTGTCCACTCACGTATCATATAAATGTCTCAATTGCACAAAATGTTGTCCGAATGCCAATCTTTGTGACGAATTATTGTCCATAACAATGGCACGCCATGTTAATACAACTGTCATATGCGGATCATGTGTTGATACAATATTATTAAATTCTTCGCTATTGCTCGGCTGACGTAAAACACCTATGTATTTTGTTTCGTTTTTCATTAGAAAGCTTTCTAAATTTGATGTATTCGGCACAACGTTATCAATGCCCGGAAATGATTTAATGACTATTGTTGAAAGACGATTCTGTATAAATTCGAGTGCTGAATTTGGTTTCAGTTTTGATTCAGAATTATCTAAAGTGCAACGAAAACTAATCGATTCATTAATACGTAAACCGCCACCTTCATAAATTACTCGATTATAGCCTGGACTTTGAAGATCTATGAACAAAAGACGCAAAAACAAACCAATATTATAATGAATTGAAATAAAAAAAAAAAAATTTAAATTCGACTTACAATTCAATTTATTGCCGTTTAAACTGTAAACGGGGCAAAATAATCTAATGTCACTCAAACTGATCTCAGTCATCAACGGATGATGAACTTGGTTCAAATTCCTGATGTAAACATCTAGACCCAGATCACGGGAACCAGCATTACTCAGTGAGCATGTTGCATCCAAGGTTAAGGACTCATTTACATTTATGTTCCATGTATGTCGCACCAAACGATATCTATAAAATATGAAAATATTTTGAAATAAGCGAATTGCACTAGATTGGAGAGTTTTAATTTTTGATTTTTGATTTTTACCGAATCTTTGGATAATTATCGGGTGTTCCGTAGTAAAAAAGTAGTTTGAGCGTTGTTTGACCCTTTTTAAATGGTGCTTGAAGCCAAAGAACAGATGATTTGCTTTCCTTTGGCTGTAAACCACCGCCCGATGATGAAAACAATTTAAATGCATGCTGTTTTCTCGCTTCTTTATCACGACTCAATGCTTCGTTGGTTAGATCCTTGTAATCTAAACAAAAACTCAATTCCAAATGAATTCTTTCTGTTAAATATGATTAATGCTATCACAAACCTCTTAATAATGATAGCGGTAACTCCTGACTATTAAGTTCACCTAAAATCCAACGTGGCTCTTCGGCAACAACATAAACATTGGTTAACGATTGGGCACCAGCATTTGTTAAATTCACCGCTACTGAAATTATTTCACCAGCCAGAACATCATGTGGTATTGGGGTAAAACTAACGTGAAGAGCCGGCGCTGGTGGCAAAATGGTTAAATTCAATTTTTTATCATATTGCCGTTGCTTATCAGCAGCCGATGGACCATCTGGCCGAATTACGTTCGCTTCAAAATTGAGTTTGCCCCATAAACTTGAAGTTTCTTTGGTCGCCTAAAAAATCAAAACATACGTTCAACTCTTCTCAATTCAATCTTGCAATGTATCAATTATATTGATTACCGAAATTTTTCCAACAACTGCTTTTATTTCCAATTGACCGGTAAATCGAGGTGTTAATTTCATTACAACAACTTTTTTTTTCGTGCTCATTCAATTGAATTGATTTTATGAACGTTGATGCAACTATATTATAAATGCTGTTTCGATCTTCGGTCGACACGTCATTCTGGAAAAGATTCAGATTTGTGAAAACTTCACCGTTTTCATTGGTGAACGTCCAAAGTAAATTAATATCTTCAAATGTAATGGACGGTTTGATTGCGTTTTCTAAAGCAAAGCTTATTTCGATTGGCTCTGAAAATAAACAGGGAAAAAAAAGAGAGTTTTATAATTAAAATAAAAAATGTAATGCTTTAAACGATTCGAACCAACCTCCTTGTACACTAAGTGGACTTTCACTGGTTGGCATTTGGCTCGTAAACAACGATTGATATGATTTGAAAAACATAACTGGCTTATTTGATGCGGACTGAAGTGCAATTTCCTCGAGCTTTTGCCATTTCCATTCCTCATCGAGACTGGACTGTAATCGATTGGTGTTTATTGCTACATAAAAATATGGACTCATTTTTTACTTACATTGATATTAATATTGGTAGCCGAAACAAGAGATGGTGTTGTTACCGGTGGAGGCGATGTAACCAATACACGAACTGATTTTGATGCTATTTTTGGTAATGATATTTCTAAAAGTGTATCTGATGTTCCGTTGCATTGTTTTAAAAATATTTTCTGTGTAGCGATATATTCGCGTAGGAATGCACTCTGTTGGGCCGAACTTTGTAAACTGGAAGGCCGTAATAGATGTGCCAATGCTGCACTCGCTTCATCCAATTTTTTTAATGTAACCGCTTGCTTTCCAATCGTATATTGTATATGATCTTCAGCCAAACTCCAATCACGATTTTCAAATACTTGATATGCTTGCTTATAGCATCGAAACGCATGTTTCTTTTGACCGCATTTCGAATAACGATGACCGGCAAGAACAATATGAAATGCATATTTACGATAATGTGGTGGATTCGATTTTAAAAATGTATGAGCTGCTTGCTCTAGCAATAAAGCTGATGGCAGATCAGCATCGGTGCTGGTCATTCGAATTAATTGTTTAGCCGCTTCACTATATAGTTTAGCCATTCGTAAACATTCGACACTCAAAAGGGTAGCTCTGGTAGCAAATTGTTGAAGTCTGTAATGAAATATATGATATCGTAATAAAAACTAGAAATAATTTTTATTTTTCTGAATTCTGAATTCTGAATTCAATGGAAACTCACTTGCAATGATTTAAATATGTGACAATCGCCTCTTCCATGTAATCATACGTTTTTCTATTTGCCGTGCCTTGCATAAAAGCCGATAGAGCAGCCATTTCAAGAGCACCAGCATAATATTGCCAAGCTGAATCAACATTAAAATCTCGTTTCGCTTGATGAAATGCTTGGAATGCTTGACCATAATTGCCAAACATAAAATACAAATCACCCAATTTTCGTGTTTGCAATTCTATTGAATCATTTGAATAGACCACAACATTTTGAGAATTATTTACACCTGGTTTGTTCGTTACAAACCAACGTTTAGTTGCACTTAACAATGATCGGCTCACACCCTTTTTGTTGGCAACAGTTTCGTTCAAAATTAGTATTTGCTTTTCAATGTACGGTATCAATGATCGTATGGTATAATCTTGAATTAAATGCTTTAAATTATCGATATCGGATGCGGTCAAATAGAGCCCATGCGGCAAATCAATATCGCTCTCATTCATCCAGACATTTGGATTAACAATTTGGGATGATAAACTGTCGCAACTAGATGAAAACTTTGAATGCTGCAATCGATAAACAAAAAGAACAAATTGAATTGGAAAACGATAATGAAAAAACAAATTGAATGAATAAAAAATAAAGACAGAAGGTTTACAATTGCATCGGCTAATTGCTCTTGTGTTGGACTTAGTGGATGATCAACCATTTCATCCGTAACACTTCCCGATGGTGGTGTCTCTAATGTGGACATTTGCACCGTCGGCATTGAAACTACACTGGTAACATCTTGTGGAGTTTTCGGAGCGCTGTTTGGATCGGTTGGCAGATCCTGAGGATAAAAAATGAAAATAAATTAAAATTATAATTAAATGTTTTCCGATGCAGAAAAATGAATAAATATTCACAAATACCGATTTGGTTGGTCGTCGAAGAAATTTAAGCCATGGATCAATGATGTTATTGTTTGATGATGGATTTTGCTGCGAGTTAATTTGTACTAAAAAGCATTTGTTTTCGCCAAATGTTAATTTGAGCGTTTCATATGCTTGTTGGGCACTAAAATATTTAAGAAGAAAATTCAGTGCATATGATAATGTTGACTTTCATTATTCATACATATATACACGCCATATCATGGCTAACTTACAGTGTATCATCTCCCATACTTGGATCATGTAATAAAACGTAACAATTCAATGCATCCGATGAAAACCATTTTGGAATTTTTGGCGGTGTTACATTTTGCATCATTTGAAGTTTACGCGTGAGCGCATTTGCCGTTTCTAAGGAACTTGGATCGTTAGTCGACACTACTATAAGGCAACTTAGGAAATGTCGTGTGAATTCATGATCTGATTGCGATTGAATTGATAGAAAAACTTCCCGCCACCGTTCAAACCACGGCTCAACAGATGGAATATCTATGAATGTTTGCTCTAAATAAATGAATGAAAAATAAAATAAAATATCAACATTTTGTGTGTGTTTCGCTGACAGAACGATCAAATCAACGACGAAGAAAAAAAAATCACCATCAATCTGAACGGTTTTGACTTTGTCAAATTGGGTTGCGGTTAACGTGTCAGCGAGCATTTTTTTCGCTTGCATCGCTTGTGGTGGTCGCCAATTAATGTCGCAGATATTAAGACGAATGCCCTTAACAGATGTCGATTGACCAGTTGCATCCCGAAAATATGCTGCAAACAAGAAACAACATTCGATTGAATTGCCTTCTTTTTTTTTGAAGATTGAATTGTGTATTTTAACTGAACTCACCATCGTTGGTTAATTTACTGTACGGCTGTAGAAGTTCAACGAAAGTTAAATTATTTTTATAACACAGCTCTTCTGCATGTGGACTACAAATAACTCCGATTAAAGGCGCAAATACATTTTGTATTACTTCCTTTTGTGTCAAATTTTGCGCCGTCAAATGGATCATTTTATTTTGAACTCGAATTTGGTTTACGTTATTTATTTGTCATGTGTTTGGATTAATTCGAACTCAATTATTAGGTTTCTGATTCATTCCACCTCGACAACACCAAAATGAAACACCATCACATTCCACAATTCAATAAAAATGGTTTCATTTCTTGGTCAAACTAAACGAAAAATATCATTTATTCGCTGTGTTCGTGTCACAGGCCAATCCGCCTATTAATATGAGTATTTGATTTTTATTTGTTTTTTTTTTTATCTATAATTTACATTTAATCACAGTACAAATGTAATGGAATGATATTGAACAAATTCCCTTTAATGATATGTATATGTATATTTATATCATACATCAATATGATGACAGAAAAATACTACACATATTTACGTACAGCAACAACCGAATCAAAATCAAATGTCAAATGAGAACCAGCCTTAATGTCTTACAAAATACACTTTGCTATTCATCGCATACTGTGCAAACTATAGAGGAAGAAGAGAAGGAAAAAAAATCAATTTGACGCCTTGTCAATTGATTTTTACTTTTTAGAAGAATTTGACCATCGGTTTGGAGATTTTCGCATAATTCAAAATATTACAAAATGGAACCACTCCGAGAAAATTCAGAGGACACACAAGCAAATCGTCTTATTAAATTTGGTATGCGATTGGGTGTCAGTGCAGCTTTACATCCATTCGAGTATTCAAAAGTGTTGATTCAGGTTTGTGATTCCCATTATGATTGAGGGCTCTGTGTAAATTTTCCATCGATGGCCTTGACATATAAAAGAGATGAAGAAAATCATCTAACGTATATGTCATCTTCGATTACAGATCGGATACGAACCAATTGCACCACGCGATGGCCGCACATTTTTGGGTCGACCGGCATTATTTTTACCAAATATTTTCCAATATGGTAATAAATCAAAACGAAATTATAATTTTTTTTGTTGACGGTACACAAATAAAGGGACAATGGCATTTTATTGTTTGAAATTCTAGTGAAACATATAAAAAGTGTAGACGGTTTGGCTGGCTGCTATCGTGGTTTGACGCCAAAATTAATTGGCACTGTTGTTAGTGTTATTGGAAGCAAAAAGGTAGCCGATTCACTGCAATTGGACGCATATGATCCCAATGAAAGTAAAGACTCTGAAGAACTGACCGAAGATGAATGGTCAGTATATTTATAAATAAATTCAATTAATTTCATGCGTCAAACCATAAATGTTTACCAACATTTTTTATTCCGTTAGCTATGAACGATTTTTGAAAGAGCTCAAACGTGATTTAATTTTACATGCATCTGGTATCATTATAGCACAACCATTTCAAGTTATTTCAATTCGAATGATGGCACAATTTGTTGGCCGTGAAACAATTTACACGTAACAACTCGTTATTGGTTATATTATAAACTTATTATTGAATCAAAAAAAAAAAAAAAGAAAATCTTTTTCTTATTTCATTTCAGATCGGTTTGGTCATCGATCAAAGAAATTTTCAGTCAAGATGGTCTGCTTGGTTTTTTTTCTGGTTTGACACCGAAATTAATTGCCGAATTGACTTGCATCGCATTAACTAGCATGACATGCTATTTGGTTAACAAATACTATTTACGTGATCAAGTTAGCCGCAACTATTTTGCTGGCTTTGCACAATTCATTTATGGCACCATTTTGTATCCGATGCAAGTTGTTTCAACTTGTATGGTTGTTAATGGAACCAGGTAATTATCACCGTACATTTCAATCGGTTTTTAATCGATATTAATACTGAAAAATTATTATTTGCGATTCACAGACTCGAAATCGGTAATCCACCATACACTCCAGTGCATCGAAATTGGACTGAATGCTGGGTGCATTTGAAATCGACAAATCAACATAAGCGTGGTAGCTCGTTGTTTTGGAGGTATATTGAACGAATATACAAAAAAAAAAACCTGATAAGGATCATGTTTTTCTATTGAATTCAAATTTTTCAATAATAATTGATTTCTTTCAGGTATTATTGTCCACCAGTTAACACCGCCCCTTCATTCGTTCCATTTCCGAAATTGTCCAAATATTAAATCGGATGTGTTCTATCGTTGATTGTTCAATGATGCTCTATCGTTGCGATTTAAATTGCTCATCAAAATAAAAGTTAGACAAAGTTAGTTTGGCATTCAGGCTCAGTGAACGAAATCTATCAATGATAAAGAAATCTATATTTTTAATAAAACTTCAACAAATGTTCAATTACGAAAAAAGAATAACAAAATAGCACAAAAAAAAATAAAAATATTTAGCATTGAATTGAATTTATTTTCATCCAGTGAATTGAAGGTAATAAGAAAATGGTTAGCGAAATCCATTAAATTGCAAATAAACAAACAAAAAACTATTGTACAAAATATATATTTAATTAACTGACGAACAAAAAATTAAAAGCCGATTTTTCCAAATATCGTATGCTGTGCTGTGTACGAAGAACAAACCCTACTATCTATCTATCTATCTATCTATATATAATTTATATTCATGTCTATGCATGGATAAACGGAACAGCGACCGACGACTCTTCATGATGTTTTTTTATCATTTGGAATCAAAGCCATATCAATCATTCTGTCGCTGATTCGAACGATAGATGACAAAAATGTATGGATATTGGCAAATGTGAATCCGAGTACGGCACCAACAAAATTCGGTATTGGATATGCTTGCCATGGTCGACCCCAATCCAATGGTGCCACTATTGATCCAGCCCATGCGCCCACCAACGTACCAAATGCATTATACTGCAATAGCTCCAATTGCCAAATATCGAACGATGAATACAATTCGAATGTATCATAAAAAAGATATTGTATCGTTTTTGATGGTCCCAAAAACAAACCAATCGGTAATATTGTCAATGATGTTAATAATAATGACAATGCTAATGTTCCTTCATATTTTGTGTGATATGGTGCGCCCAAAATAATACAAACAGCACAATAAACAGCAACAAATATGGCCAACAGAGCAGCCAATTTGCAACAATTTTTTATATGCGTACCGATGGTTATGTGACGTAATGATGTTGAACGTGCACCACCTGATATTGAATAGTCTTTGTTGCTGGCATCCAAACCAAATGCATATTTACTGATGCTCCAACGTAACAATTCACCCGCAATCAATATGTAAATAATCGATGATTCAAGCTTTCCCGTTCGAATAAATAGTTCATCTTCGAAAAAACTAATCGTACAAAACATCACCGTAAAATGTGATAATATTACGTGGACAAATGGAAATTTTACCGGAATTATTCCTTTACTTTTGGATACCATATTGTATGGAGTACAATTGCCCTGGCTGTGAATCCAAAAGAAAATAGAAAAAACATTATTCAATAACTTAACATAATTTTAATTTTGTATAAGAATATAATCCGGATATTACTGTTGATTTTAATCATAAATCCACTTCAACGATATTAATCCCATATAAACTACTAGTTTTTCTTTTACAGCTTCTAATGTGTTTCAAAATAATGATTTCCAAAAGTCCCGTTTTTCTTTTCTTTATTTATTTATTTATTTATGTTTTTTTTTGGTTTTGTTATAATGTCACATTTATCACCGCTGTATTCATCAATAATAATATGTCAATGTAAATGTTCATATTTTTTGCTCGCCACCAGAGCGCGCAAATACGTATTCGTCTCCAGGCATACTCTCAAACAGATGAATAAATCGGATGCCGGTTATCAGTTCAAACTTCAAATTAATAATATTCATGTATTTTGTTTTCTTTGAAATGATATACGTATAATATTAACACACAAGAAATCGATTGAATCTGTGAGTTTAATGAATTTTTGAATTGAATAATAATTATTATATATCGAATTTATAGACGAATATAGTGTCACCAAATTCTAAAAAAAAAAAAAAAAAATAATATACACTTATTCTTATACTCAGCTTAAAATTCCATTTATTAGGGAGATAATTGTAATTCTAAATATAAAATTATCTATACAAGCAATCCAAATCTATTATAATTTAAATCAAAATTTCTAACAGAATATTTAAGTTTACCAAAAACCGAACATGCTAGCAAAGAATAATTTTAAATCCCAGCTATGTACAAAGTACACTGTACACTTGTACACTGTATACAGTAAATATCGAGTCTTTAGCATGAATTGCCATCGACGTTACTCCAAATCGTTTATTTGGAATTATTTATTTTTTTACATAAAATCGGCGTCAAACACATTCCATTGATGGTTTTGCTCTGTCCTGAAACGGCTAGATCCGTGTGTTTTGATCCTCTATAGGAGCATATGTTCATCATTTGAATGCGCATCGTTCAAATTAATTCGGTGGTATCGACAAGAACTTCTTGTGTCCGATAAAATTCGATGTAAATAAATCGAGCACGTGCTCTGATGAATAACGTTATGTATTGAAGAATCGCTTGCGCCCAAACCAAATGGATATCAACTAACTCAGTACTCAACACACAATATCCACAACCTTCACGGATTGATGTCACACACGACTGAACGTCTAGTGAATTTTCCTATCACAACGATTGATTTAAATCGGTTAACATACAATGCATACATCACTCGGGATATAGCTTTTTGGGGATGTGGACCTTTTTTAATTTGTTAGTACAACATAAATTTTCAAGTTCAGTGTAATCTATAGCTGTGATGTGGATAATTTTGTTGGTAAATAAAACAACGAATTTCTATCCACAGTGTTGATAAAATAGTATCAATTAATATTAATATACCGTTAAGAATTCAAATTTCATTTTAACAAATCGCAAATAAATCTAAATTAACGGATCACACACAAATAAAAAAAAAAATTTAATATACACGTATTTTAACATTAAACATTCAATGAAAGCCCTTTTATCGTTATCCATTATCTCATCATTATGTTTGACTAAATTGAGGAGGAAGACAATGTACAATTCAGGCCGAACCAAATCCATTGATATGCACCACAGGCCACAATAATTTACCGAAAGTCCATCCTTTTTCTTCTTCAACATTTTATGAAGCAAAATTTTGTTTAAATTGAAAAAGAAAATGGAAAAAGGGAAAATATCAAGTGTAGTCAAGGCATCTTTGGTGCATGATTGCATGAGAATAATAGAAGTCCGGCAAAATTATGTGAGCCATTGTAGAGTTAAAGATTTGAATAAAATTTCGCCCACATACAATGCAAAAAATTAAACAAAAACTAAAAATTAAGAATAAAAAACTTAATTAATAATTATAATCAATAACCGTTCGCCGGATCGAAACAATCCACAAAGATAAATATTTGAATTTCAGTGTAGAAGGTATGTATATGCAGAGGCAAACGCAGTCAGGACGAAAACAAAAGGCAAAACAGGCAAAAAAAATGCAAACGTTCATAATAATGAGCAATTTGTATTGTGTTCAATTCTTTCATTGGATTGATGCGTGTTTCCATTTTTCTCTATTCAGACAAAACATTTATATAGATAGTGTGAGGGAAGAGTAAGAGAGGGATAGAGAGAGAGAGAGAGAGAGAGAGAGAGAAGAGAGAGAGAGAGAGACAGACAGAAAAGACCAACATATCATAGAC
>GL501519.1:2573211-2624757 GCA_000149185.1 Mayetiola destructor
AGAGAGAGAGAGAGAGAGAGAGAGAGAGAGAGAGAGAGAGAGAGAAGAGAGAGAGAGAGAGAGAGAGACAGACAGAAAAGACCAACATATCATAGCATAATTGTTTTCGACAAAATATAATATGTAGAATGCATTGAACAATGAAAATCCTATCTATTCGCCACCAGGATTTGAGCACCAATAACATTAGCAAAGCAACAGCTGATATAATCATCTATGGATAACTGTTAGTGTTTTGTTTTTCCTTATTTTCAGGACACCATTCACATGTGTACATTTTTTGCTTAATATTCATTATATCAGTCCATAAAATTAAAACAAATTCATTCATATGTCACTCGTCATTCAATTTGTCCGACACAGTTGTTATGTTCGTCGAAACGAATGGAAAAATATTAGTACGTATCAAAAACGGAATACAAATAAATACTACTTATAGCTCATACCAGCAATCAAATTGACATCCGAATAGATCCAAACATTTATTAACTCTGAACGATGTTCAATTGAAAATTGTTGAGACAACATTCACATGTGCATGTCTATTTGGCTAAGAATGAGATTCAGAATACTGAATCATTCATAGATTCAGCAATGTGCTAACCACAAATGAACATTGAACACATTTATTTCCTTATGAAATACCTATAGGAATAAATCAGTCCACTCCATTCACTGCAAATTATTATACTTAAAAAAACTACAAATAAAGACACACATAAGAAAGAATAAGACTAACGCACTACTCAATCAGATCGTTGATATGATCGATTTTCCTTCATTCGATTTGACAATTTCCAAATGAAAACTACTGAAAATTGAGATAAATATTTGATTTTATTGCAATCTATCGATTGAAAAAGCGTAAAAAGAGCGAAAAGTTTTAAGTTAATGTCGAAAAAAAATCGTTTGAACGTTGATAACAAGTTTTGAAATTGTTTTCAGCTTTCACTAGAAATTGATCATATGTAATGTTCAAATTTTATTCTAACCCCTCTTTTAGCATCGTGAACTGAACGCTTCTACAACCAAAAATATATTTAGCACCAACAAAAGTATTTGTGATTGATTCTATGTCAACTCTAGTGCTAAGAGCTTACAATTATTCTATCACGGATAATTGGCTGAATAACAATACATCATACAGGTACGTAGTATATTCTTACAGAGTAAGAGGTTGTGCACTCCTCCATATTATACCACCGGTCTTATAATACACAGAAGTTTGAAATAAATTAATTTTAAAATCAGCTGAAAACTAAAATAAAAAAAAAGACAAACGAATAAACTCACATATTGAATCGTATTTAATTGTTTAATGGATAATACATAAGCGATAAGAGCACTGCTGCAATCTTCAAAGTTGTGCTTAACAATGACATTGAATTGTCGTTTGTCTAGTTTAGAATGGAACGGAAAAAAAAAGGAAAATTTGAATGAAATTGAAAAATTGAAAATCCCAAATAGCAATGTATGTTCAGCAAAACTTGAACTATACGCAATCAACAATAGAACAACTCAACAATACATAAAGTTATTTTTTACAACTATCGCCGATGTTTCATCGAAATTTGCAACTTTCGCCGTTTTAGTTATTTGATCGTCTTCAACGGCAATAGTGTACGTACCCATATTTTTTAATTGGATCGAAATGATTCGAATGTCTAGAAAAAGCAATAATTGATCTTGATGCTAAAATGCCTTAAGCATCTTTACGTACGTCTTATTTAACATCGACCATACAAATTTCAAGACATTTATCTTCTTTTCTACATTCTAAATTCATGGATGAGAATTTAATGAAACACATATTTTTTTATTTTTTTTTTTCGTATTATGAAAATAATCGAAAAACAATTAATACCTTAAGATGTAATGTGAAGCAAAACGCACCCTTATTGCTAAGTATAAAATAGTCTTAAAGATTTTATAGAAGAAAATGGTTTTTTCCATTGTAATTTTATATAAGTATTGTAACTGTATACAACTGATTTTTCTTATCATTCGATAGGGTATATTTCTTACATTCATCATACAATGGTTACCCGGATACAAAAGTTTTGGAATCGATAAATATACATTGGATTGGATTCAATCCGCCGAAACCATGGGAACACTATACATTGGCTATAATGATTTCAATTATTATGACAATTGGATTAATTGGAAATTTTTTGGTCATATGCATGTTTTCACGGTTAGTGATGAACTAACTTCCTTATTCCGAATTCGTTACAGACGGATGGATTCCGCAACAAAAGTCAGTAAATTTTATATTTATTTGAATTTGTAGGAGTCGGATTTTGAAAAGAGCTTCAAATATTCTTCTGTTAAACTTGGCGTTTGCAGATTTTTTTATGTTGGCCAAATCACCTATATACATATATAATTGTTTAAAATTTGGTCCAGCCAGCGGTGATTTAGGTAATTTAAAAAAAAAAAGAAAATCCAATTCTATATTATTTTCTTCCTCATTTCCAAATGATTCCATTCGAAAAGAAAAAAAAATCAATTTTTTCTTTCAATTATATATTTTTAGCCTGTCGTGCATATGGGTTTATTGGTGGTTTGACCGGAACAGTATCAATAATGACACTATCAGCTATATCATTTGATCGTTATATGGGAATTATGTATCCATTTAATACAGAAAAATTTGGTAACAAAAAGATTCGTGCATTTATATTGGTGGCATTTGTATGGTTTTATAGTTTTACATTTGCTATAATGCCAGCACTAAATATCGGTCTCAGTAAATACACACCCGAAGGTTTCTTAACAAGTTGTGGATTTGATTATTTGGACAATCAAACATCAGCACGAATATTTATGTTTACATTTTTTATTGGCGCTTGGATGATACCATTTTTAACAATAACTTATTGCTATATACAAATATTTCGAGTGGTTAATTTAACGCGACAAATTCAATCAAATCGAAAACGGCAACGAGCTGAACAAAAATTGGCCATTGTTGTTATGAATTTGATTGCAATATGGTTTTTTGCATGGACACCATACGCTATTGTTGCATTACTTGGTATAGCCGGACAACAACAATATATAACACCATGGGCATCAATGATACCAGCATTATTTTGTAAAGCATCCGCATGCATTAATCCATATATATATTCAATCAGATATCCTGAATTTAAACAAGAAATTTTTCGTATACTTTCGAAATATTTTAAATTTGCTGATGAACATTTACAGCAAAATGCAACGAGAACAATGAGCGTACATTTTGTTACAAGAACACGCGTACAAATCAACGAACAATATTAATTATTTTTTCATTTCTATTTTGCCATTCAACATTCAATAACTAAAACATTCATTTTATTATTGGACTTTTGGTCGAATAGAAAATCAAAAAAAAAAAAAAAAACGAAACAAAACAATAAATTTCTCTAAATGATGATACATGGACATTTTCATTTATCTGAATGAAAGGCAATGAGCGTAAAAATTTAACATTTGATTTTGATTCGAAAAAAAAAAATGCAAAAAACAGAACTGTTATCAGATTGACACGAATAGTTCAAAAAACGAACGAGCGAATGGTGAGTGTAAGTTGTAAAGCGAATGAAATACGGTAGAAAAAAATAGGGAAATGGAAACGAGCAAGTTTTTGCCTAAATATGCTTAATTCTTTTCACCTTTTTATTCGTGTATATTTGTCTGATTTTCGCTCATTGATACCATTTATGATGTGTCAATTAAGCCAACTAAAAGAAAATCTTTCAATATATCAGAAAATAAAAAAAAAAAAATAAGCACAGTAATATGTCAATAGCGTTAATGATGTTGATGTATGAAGACAAATTTTCAAAGAAAAAGGTCAAATGGTCGGAATCCAGGGTCCGGAAAGAAAGTTTACTTATTGAATATACTCATTTTATTTCGTTTTGCAGTATATGAAAATGTCCGGATGTTGATATCCTTAAGCATTACACTGAGTACATTGTAAATTATACATCACTTATGATATCCCATCGAATGCCAAATATAGAATAATCTCTTTAGAATCTCTGGAAATCAATGTGTATTTATTTCGGAAGGCATTCTATGCTGGGATCGCATCAATCTTATAACTTCAAGTACGATGTTTTTTTTTTCGTGAAATCCGCAACAAGAACAGTGCAAAATATTGGTGAGCTTTATGCTATTCTGTTGTGTTTAGCCGCTTTCCACACTTACACTATCAAGTGAATACGCACTCAATTTCAACCGATATTATGCTCTTGTGATATGTTTTCAGTTTTCACCGGAACATTAACGCGTATACGTGAGCAATGAGCATTGAGCATTGAGCATGTGAGCATTGAAAATGTGTAATTTTTTAAAATAATAAAGCATTCATCAAATTCATATTTGTTTATTAGATTTTCTATTATCTACATAATAATATTCATTTGAACAAGTGAAAAAGTGAATAGTTGTTTGCACACGTAATTTCATTTAAAAATTTAGAACGGCTGTGTCTGTGTATTGGCATTTAAGTCTAGTCACTCTGTACATTATGCATTACACATATTATCGACATCAAGAAAAACATTCTTTGGGCTCCTATCCTTGACAACATTTTCCATCAGCTGTATGTCTGTGGTATATGGTCTGTGCTTGACATCGTTAATCGTATATGAACTATACATGCTGGTGCTGTTGTCTATCGCTTTTTCGACTCAGTAATCGTTTCAAATTGTGAATTCATATTAATTTCAGCATCTTTATTGCATTTTTCGCTGTTGTTTCGTCTTATTTCTCTTTTTGTTTTCTTTTTTTTTTTTTTTTTGTTAATGATATGTTCATCAAAAATTTTGATATCACATCTAATAGTTTTTGTTGTACGCACAAAATAAGAGCAATTCGTTTAAAAAAAAGTGTGTTCAATACAAGGAAAAATACCAATGAAAAAAGCCGGATGTGAAAATTGGATTGATGAACATCAAAAATCAAAAGAAAAATGAAAGAGAAGAAAAATTTTATGTGAGCAAAAAAAAAAAGCCTTTCGTTCTAATGAAGTGCAATAACACAAACATCAGATCCCACAGAAGGCTGTGAAAAGCCAAATAAAAATAGAACATTTACCTAATATTTGTTCGATTAAAAAGCCGAATGAATGCTATTAAAGTCAAATATTCTAAGTTAATAGATTCGGACATTGTTATGAGGATAATGAAGGAATTAACAATAAATTGAATGAAAATGGTAATTTAATGTTTGATAAATAAATTAATGGCGTTAGTCGTAAAATACCATATTTTCTGCTTCATTCAATTTTAGATATAATAACGTTACACAGACACACATATACGCACTTTATCAGACCAGGTATTTTAACCTTCCAAGTTTGGAGTATTCAATTTGACAATAATAATAAATCATATTGAATGGTTGGTCGATTGGTAGACCAACCTTAATATCGATACATAAATTTGGTGAAAAAGTGTTTTATTAAAATAAATGCTAAATACTCTTCAGAATAATAATAATGCTCAATGAATCTCTCCTCCAAATAATAATTATTAAAGAAAAAGTTTATAGTTTCATGTTTGTTACATAGCGTCGAAATTGTGCTGTATTTTACGCATTTTATTTTATTTTACGCAAATCATTTAGTGTATGGGAATTTTTCGGATCCAGAAAAATAATAAATAAATAAATAAGTTTAAAATATGCTATTTTCGATTAAAAAAACACTTTTACAAAATATACACGGTTAGCATTCCAAATGTACGTAAATATGCTCAGTGGAAATAATTTGCTTTTAACAAACTCATTTCGACTTGTCAGAGTCGAAATATCGGACACGACTTCAGAACAGTCGACTATGTTAATTTTCGAGTGTACAACGGTTGATATGAAATGAATTTGGCATTGCATATGAAAGTTCTAAAACAGCTAAATCAATAAACTGAAAGTTCTAAAACTGCCAAATCAATAATAACGGCCAAGTCAATGATTTCGTTGCGGTTGAATATTCTTATTGTTTTCATAACCTTTCAAATGATGAAATAATTTTATTGTACTTGTGCGTCAAAAACGCGTCACATTGAGAGCTATATTCAATGTTTCATTTGATTTATTTGTCATTCGAAAAAATTCCACTTTGATCATTATATTATTGATATACAGTAAAGTTCGTATCCGATAAAGTGAGTGACGGTTAACGTCAATTTTTTTTACTGAGTGTAAATGAATAAATAAATAATCTATAAATTTCTTAAATGACTTTTAACAGAGCAGAAATTTGACGCAAAATGCAGATAAAAACATGGATACCAAGTATATTAGCGATTTCATTACCGATGGCTATACCAACTGGACATATGGCTGTTTTATGGTTTTATTGGCAAAATTACGCACGATTTGTTGATCGCAGATTTTGTTCATGCTCTTGTTGGGACACCGTATTCAAAGGTATATTTTTGTTTTTCTTTGAATTTCGACAGGAATCACGCATCTCCTCACCATTTTCATTTGGAAACCACAAGTGCATTACTACTGTATTTGGCTTTTTTTGTCTGCTCATTTTTCAACTAAGTTCTTGTATTTCAATCGATCTGAAATTTTGGATTTGAGTAGATGGTGGGTAACATTCGTGAATAGTACTTTAATATTGGGACCATAATTTTTTCCATTTTTCTGTATGGGCTCCAAATCCCCGTTTTAGTGGGATTTTTTTTAGAAATTCTATGGGATCTTATTTTTCGAAAAGTATGACGATTTCTTTTTTCCTGATATGGAAGCCACCAGCTTCATGGAGCCCAAAATTAGAGTCGATTGGGAACGAAGAGTTTTTGATAACACTTTTTTTTTTCATTTCATATTTCAAAAAAGCTTAACAATTTTTGAAAATTGTGCATTGTTCTACATTTGCATATATATATATATTGTATATTTAGGCACATATGAATCTGGCATCGCGAGCTATAAACATTTGTACTTTAATGCTACTGAAAATACAATGAAAATTTGGATTTTAACGGTGATAGCGATCATTGCATTATATGAATGTGTTAAACATTTGATCATCCTAATCATCGCCAAATCAATACGTTATTCCATGATATTTTTATTTTGTTTATCGATTTTTTCTCATTATTATGCATGGTGGGCGTATGTTAACTATTATAATGATGATTTTTACAGTCAATGGAACCATCAAATGTTTTTCACGGTGAGTAAAATGTTCAATTAGGTAATTTTTTCCCCATTTTCTTCTTTCCATGTTTATCTTTGATAACATAATCATTTTTGCGGACCAAAACTATTAATTAACGATTACAAATTAAAATACAATATATAACTTTTTTTTATCTATGTTTTTAGATAACCGAATTATTGTCGACTTGCGTAGTATTCCACTTAGCAAATGTAGATAATATAGTCACATCGAGAAAAGTTCTCTGTATCGTGGGCATAGCATTTCTCCACATTATAGCAAGTGGATTTGATCAATTCATTGCGAATGTTTTCAAAGGTGAAGGGTTCCTTCATCAGGTACAATTCAATATATTACTCTTATAATTTATAGATATACGTATACAGAAATGAAGAGAGAGATATGAAACCTCATATTTGTTCTCAACGATTTATGTTTCATATTTCTCAATATTTTGCTTGTTGATGCCGGGGAGCATGGCATATGAAAACATCGGAACTCCCTAAGAAATGCAAAAATTTGAAAAAAATTTAACATCACATTGGAGCATGACAACCTTATGTGAAAATAGCACGTACTAGGTCATATTTCACGAAAAATATTTATTTCTCAATATTTCGTTTGTGTAACTATCCGCAGGTAGATAGCGTTTAGGGCCGCTTAGTCACTGATACAAACAACTGTCATTCGTATCATTAATTTTTTGCACGTCTATACATCTATAAACACCCACTTCCTTTTGATTCCAAATACTCCGGTAAATGTTTGAACTCAATTTTTTTGCTCACTACGACAATCATTACTGTCAACATTATATTACGTTGTCCTAGTCAACTTTAACAAAAACGCCAAATTAGAAAAGTTTTTACACATTCACTTTCGCAAAATGTTGAATTCAAGGGATTCCGTTTCCAATCAATGAAGTTTCATTTTGAATGAATTGTAAAGGTTTTTTGTTAATTGTTCGTTCGTATTATTCAAGTTCAATCAACAGAATTCCTATGATTTCATTTACCGTTAGTTTGTATGTCACAATATATTTAATCATATGAGTTAGCTTCAATGTTTGAATTCTACAAAATAGAAGAAGAACAAAGTTTTCATATCATAAAAAAAAAATAATGGCGTCATTTTAGCTACAAGATATAAAAAGTACTTTTTAGCCATCACCTATCCTAATAATAATCTTTATTTTTTTTTTCTTCTCTCTCTCTCTCTTCTTTGCGTGAAATATTTTTTTTCTTCCTAGATAATAAGGGACTTGGGCTTCATGGTCCCAGATATTCTTCATTTTATCATTCCGATATGGTTGCTTCGGAGAACGCGTCATGAAAACTACTCAACGCCATTCAATCGGGACCGTAAATTCAAACGCGATGTAATCGTGATGTTCATCCTCGTGACCGTTTTACTTTTGATTTGTTCATCATTATGAGAAACTCACCCTAGATAAATATCTCAATTAAATGAGATGCAAATTTATGTAAAAAAAAACCAAATAACATTTATGTTTACCACAAGCTATCACCGTTGCATGTGCCAATCCATTGCTAATTATGGTAACAAGAATGAATGAATTGGAAACGGAGCACATTATTGTAGATTTTGTATTATTTCATTTCGGATATGAAGTGTAGGAAGACCGACATTTCAGACAATAACAACATTCATGCCATTAGCATGTTAATGCATTTAAAATGAATAAATATCAAGAGTTGAATACATTTTGCCGAATTGATGATTCGATATTTTTGTTGATGATGAATGTATTAGGTTTATCAAACATAAATGCAGTTTGAATTGCATTTTTTTTTTTTTGGAAATCGAACAATACTTTCGAGCATTTAATGATCCCAGCAGAATAGAGACAAAATTGCCGCTAAATACGACTATAAATGGAAAAAAAAACAAACATTAATTCATATTATGAGTAACAATAAACGAATTTCAAGTGCTCGAAGTTTAAAAGTAAAAAGAACCTCTGATTTTCTATCGATTCCTGCTCATATTCAGTATTTTTCTTTTGTTTTTCGAGAAACTCGAAGTAAGTTCAAGAGTCTTAGTTCGTTCAAGAAAAAAAAATCCATTTTGACATCTGGCAAGAGAGAGAAAGAGAAGGAGGAAGATTGAAAGTATTCTCATATTGACTTATTATTTCATTCAAATGATTCCAGATACGAATGGGAAATCATTAAAAAACATAATTGTTCTTATCATTTCATAAGTTTGACATTATTTTTTCCGGCTAAACTCGGTCTAACTGTCGAAATAAAACCAAATATAGATTTTAAAAAAATACTTTCATTTTCATTTTATTTTGTCAGTAGCAGCGCAAGGCACTTGCTGAAGTACTAATTTGTTGACATTGCAATTTGTTTCTATAAATCGATTTTTTTTGTGTATAAGAAATTCCACATTCATATACCATGTGAACTCATTTTTATTCGGATTTTTAATTGATTTCAAAGAAATTCGAATGATAAAAATTTATTTTAACGATTTTTTTATTTATATTTTTGAAAACCCTGCCAAATGATTAAACTCAAAAAATGAGGAAAATATTTGACCATCGATTTACGGCGTATGCGAATTTTTATTATAACGAATCTACTTTTATTTGGATTGATAAAGAATAAACGTTCGCATGGATCTTAGCACAATTTTATGTTAATGTCGGGATTCAATTGCCGGGGGAAAATGGAAAATATTCAATGGAAATGATAAGTTGTGAAAAACATAGTTTGCGTACTGTGTCTTCATAAAAACGCAAAAAGGAAAAACAAACAAAAAAAAAAAAATCAAGGGCAAATACTATTTTCTCCCTTCTTATTCTTTTTATACATTTATCTTATGCTAGAAAATAGCTTTTCAATTAAACATTCTCAAAATGACGAAATGTTCTTCCAAAATGAAAATGATCAAAATTTCAAATGGTTATACAAAAAAGAAAAACGAAAATAAATGAAAATAATTAAAAATAATAATCATAATGGACGGGCTCGAGAAATAAAGTCTAAATCTTAATTTACAGCTTAAAAAATTTAATAAAATTATTCCATGCGTTGTGTTTTTGTTTTTTCTTTCCCTTTTCAAATTACTTGCATACTTTACCAATTATTTGATATCAATAAGAATGTTTCATGTGGCATATACTGAGAAATCGAATTTCTTTAGTGTATCGGATATTCCGATTCCTCGTAAATGCGTTTCGAAAATAATATTTGAGAATTGGTGAAGAATGCTCTTACTCTGTGGCATAAGGAAAAAAAAAATAAAAATGGCATTCATTTTATGAAGCGCAAAGATTTCAGAAAAATATGTTGACTGAGGACCAATGGTTAAAATTTCTGAATATCTTTTCTTATCTTATGGTATGTGTTAATTCTGAATTTTGTCTATTTGAATAGTTTCATCGTCTGATAACAATGATTTGTTTGGATTTTTCTTTTTTCTTTCATTCTCTTCAACAACAGAAAAAATTGCTTGTATCATGACATACGTTTTGGAAATATAAGATAATTAATAGTGAGATTCAAAGCTCTAGATGAATCATACATCACGTAGAGATTTTTAAATGAACCATTCTTTTCGTTTTGTCACTTGATGACCAGTTGCGGAATTTATGACTGCCTCGTCTGGATCATCGCATATGTCGGCACCTTTGTCTTCTTGTGTCAAATATTCACCTTTATGTTGGTTCATATATCGACCGATTAATATGGCCATTGTCACAAGTAACAAAAATAGAAGCGCTAAAATAACTGTTATAAAGAAATGACAGAAAGGTAAAACGATTTTAAACTTTTGTATAATGATCAAATAATAATTAACGATTTTAACTCGATTAAAATTTACCTCCTAAGACGACTGAGTCAACCCGGCTATACGCTCGACGGAGCTTATCTTCATCGATCAATGGTGGCGGTCGAGTTTCCACCTCAATTGGCGGATGTGTTACTGGTTCAACGCCACAGAAGTCCTCCGTTAGCGTTGCTATGAAAAATTAAATAAATAAATAAAAAAATTAAATTTAGCTCATTTTGAATACTTTCCATTGGATATATGTATACTTACAACCAATCGATTTTACATTAGCTGGCCCATTTTCTTGGAATAATAACTTCAACGGATAGATATCGTCGAATTCAACTCTTGATACACATCCAATAAAACCACCATTCATTGTCTCATTTTTACCAATATACATGTATTGTATGTTATTGAATTGAGCATCCGCCGAATCTTTTATGTCAAAATGATATTCCTTTGGTTCATAATTGTCGACCTGCATTTATTATAATTGATGGTTTGTGTTATTGATGGACTGTAATTGAATTATTATTTGAATTTAAAATTTAAAATTACCGTTAAAACAACCGTTGAACCGGAATTTTTTCGCTGAAATCGAACGTCATGATATTGCCCTAAACCAAAATGCTTATTCTGATATATAAGCTCTTGTCTCTCAAAACCAAAATCGAATATAACTCTCAAATGACCCGAATTCGATATCATAATTGTTAAATATTCGCCAGAAATGTTTGACGAGAAACCAAGCAAAAATCCTTGAGGATTTGTTGTTGTGAATCCGACACGAATATTTTCAGCAATCGTTGAACGCCATGAGCCCAAGAAATCGTATTTCACTGATGAACTTGATCTTAGATTAACACCAATTTCTGTTTAAAAATGGATGATAATTAATTAAAATAATACTAATAGTTGTAATTAAATTCATTGCTCAACGAATAACAAAATAATTAAATTAAATAATAATCACCATCAGCACAAATGGGTCCTTTGAATGCACTCCAACGGCAATCGCATGTGTAGCCATCATAACGTTCATGACAAGTACCGTTGTTCAAACATGGATTCGAATCACATCTTCCAATACAATCTTGTGATACACCGTATAATCCACGCCGAGCATATGATTTTAAATCGATTAGTTGACCATTTAGCAATAAGGCACGAATACAACCAACAAACCCATCACGATAATCAATTGTTGCACCAAAAACCATTTCAGATGTTAAATGTAGGGCACGTACCGGACCTGGTGGTTCACGAACTTCGGCTTTCAATGAACCATCGACAACAAGGCGAGCCTCCTTGCTGTATTTAAAATGCATTTAATAATGATATAATTAACGTCGAACTGTGAATTGAATGATGACAACAACAACAAAAAAAAACCATACCGATTTCGCTCAACGCTTACAGCATGCCATTCGTTGTCATTTAAATGATAGCTCGTTTCAACGTTTATTCCCAACGGACCACTGCCAGCTTGATATTGAAATTGCAATTTTTTGCCACCAATAATAGTCAATTTAATATAGTCAGTTGGACCCTATTCGAAAAAAACAAATATTTAAACGTAAATTCACAATTGTACGTTGTAGATTCGATGACCTCAATGGATGGATTTTATTTTTACCTGCGCATGAAACAACACCGCATTTTCAATAGTGGTCTTGAATTCAAAGTAAACGTCACCAGAGTGTCCCATGTCGAATGGTGGTAAATTGATGGTTGAATCTGTCACACGGAATGTAACTACGTTATTGAACAAATCATCACCTTCACACATCAAAGGACCAAGAGTATAGCGTCCTTGTTTTTCATCCAACGGTGTTCCAGTATCACCAAATCGAACTGCCTTCACAGGAAGATGTTCCTTTTCACGAATTTCTCCGCTATCTTCTTGCCATTCTGAAAATCAGTTCAATCATTTGATGAATGCATTGCGAAAAATGTATGATGAATTCCATTTTTTTTTTCAAGCACTTACCTATACGATTGGCATCGCAATTACACCATTTGGTCGGATCGATGCAACTTCCTTGAATACCACATTCACATTTACGTGATCCAGGCAATCCACCAGCCCAATAATCCATTCGACGATTATGACGCGAAATCCACCATGAAAATGGATGGAATGATTGTTCATCAGATGGTGAATTGAATAATCTTGATGAACGGCATTGATAAGATAAACGTTGCCAGCAATTTGTCGATCGATTTAATAAAGCTTCAATTTGTGGAAGATTTGCCTCATAAATGATATTCTGTTCAAATGAACCCGGCTCTTGGAATCCATCAACCGACGTTGTATGCTCTTTGTTATGGCTTAGCACAGTAATGACACGGCCATCTGCATAAAATTCACATGTCACTGGGAATGGATCCAATGGGCCACTGCCATCAACATCAATATGAACATGCGCTCTTTGCTGAACCGATTGAACATTTTTATATGCTTGACAAGACAATGGATTCAATGCTGTATGACAAACGGCACCCGCATATCCAGTATTGCTGCAATCGCAGAAAAATTCACGTGAATCTTGTCGACAAATGCCAGTATGTTGGCATGGATTTGGATTACATCGATCAATCATGTGACAGGCATCGAATACAATTTCACCACGACAACAATAATCTTCCTCTTTCCAGTCAGATGGCAATTTGTAATTTCCATCAACGGTTATCGTACGCATGCAACCGACAAATCCATCTTTTGATTTGCTTGTACCGCCAATTAAGTAAACACTGCCAGTTGTAATATCTAGCAAACGTGTAGTTGGCATTGGCCTTTGATCAATATCCAAAACCAAACTATTACGTGAAATTGTTAACACCAACGAATGCCATCGACCATCGTTAAATTGTTCATCATAATTATCGAGAATGGTTCTGGGATCATCACCAGTTCTTATTTCAACTTTGACCTTACCAAATTCCAAATAAACTTTTAAATAGCCACGAGACGTGAATTCATGATAAACCATCAAACCACGATCTTCATAAGTACGAAAATAGAATGAAACATTCAATTGTTTCATACCTTCGTAGCCCTTCATGCGTGCAAATGACGATCTGGTCAAAAAGGTAACCGGTGTTATTGGGGGATCGGGACAACTGTAAAACGCATTCACTTTTTGATAACGTAACGATTCGCCAATTTCATAAGCATATTTCATTTCACGAATAAAATTGCTTGAATTGAGATATAAATTTTCCACGCATCCTGAATAGTTTTGTTGGACGACCATACCTTCCTGGAGATTTGGAACGCCGCCCAAGTAAATCTAAAAATTAAAATTTTAATGAAATATGGAAATTTTTATTTCGTTAATAGCAATTCGAATAGCTTACGGCACGATTAAGATTCAATCGGCTGAATTCTCCTTTGATAAGACCACGAACGATAACACGATCCACTGAGAAAATAATATCCCGTTGATTACGAGACACAACCACATCATGCCACACATTATCATCCAATAGGCTGCCAACGGATAATGTTGTCATCAAACCGGATCCAAGATCAATATTCAATACCATTCGATTGTCTTTCAATTGCAATGCAATATAATCGCCTTGTGTTCCGCGTGAATACAAAATGACACCATTTGCATATGAGGTCTTAAAACGGAAACGTATTGATTCATAATAAGCCGAAATGGGATCACGTAGCAAATCAAGTCGTGCCAAACTCGAACCATTAAAATGCAAAACATCCGATACTAAAAACAATTAAAAAAAAAAAGAAGAAAAAAATAAGAAAATAAATTAGGATAAAAACGAATTGCGTAATTTTTCATCGGTACTCACTATATTCACAGCCATATAATTCAGCCCTCATCGAAATTCGATCTCTCCAACGTGTAGGATTGATGCGAACCCATTGTGCGATGATTGGTACTTCGAATACATTATATTTTATCGAATCGGCGTCCACATTCCCTTTGAACATCTGTTCAGAAGTTAATTTGATTGTTATTATTATTTTCGTTCCTCATTTTCCATAAACTTGAATATCCACATAAGCGAAATGGCATTGAATATATATAAAATATAACGGAAAAAATGACCACAAAAGCAACTAATCAACTCAACTACCAACTATCTTATAAACAATAATAATAGATAATCAATCTCTAAAATAAATCAAACAAAAAGCTTTCAATGACGAACAAAAACAATAGCCAAATTGCAACACGTGCTCATAATCAAGAATGAAGAAGACAAAATCCAAAACAATACGCAAACAACTTTCGGTTTTGTGTTACCTGGACCTCACCAGCAGATGTGACAAAGGATCGCCACATTTCGCCGTCATCAGAATATTGTACAACAAATTCTGTGACATATTCATTGGTATGCGAACGTCCAAGTGTTGCAACTTTGGTTATTGTACGTGTTTCACCCAAATCAAATGTTAAAAAGTGATAGTAATTATTTTCGATTGGTGTCCATGAAGCCAGAGCTGTTGTAGATTCCATTCAATAGAATTTTGCAAGTATTTGATTTCCAATTAGTTTTCACAAATAGAAGTTCCATCGTGCAATAATCAGTGCGTATTAAGAAACACAGCAATTAGGAGCAAGGAAGTGATAAGTAGAAGAAGAAGAATTGGATGTGTAGAAAAAAATAATTAAAATAATGTTATTTGTTAGCGGTTCATAATAACGAAATTATTAAAAATAAATAAAAGTCAAATTAAAATTAGTTGGATTTATAAAAATAGCCATCAAATGTTCCAATTATTAAACATTAAAAATAAAAATAAAAATACTGTCCAGTCACTCCATTTCCAATTCAAATGGTGGTAAATTCTGTTAGAAGTTTCAGAACGTTTCTAATTGTCTTATTATGTGGTGTCGATTAATGAACGTGTTAGATTATTATTATTATTACATATGTATGTATATAAATATTAAATTTGTGGCGGTTAGTGCGTTAGGTATTAGGTGAACAGAGCCATTAGCCAAATATCGTTGATTATATTATCATTATTATCATCATAAAGAGGCGTTGAGTTGATAGTTAATTTGGTTGGGCGAGCGAATATTTTTTACCTTTATATTACCACCAGGCTCTTTAAAATCAGCATAATCGAGTCCATTGTAACCATAGCTGATAGTAAATTCAGTTACATATTCAACGCTATGAGGTCGACCTTGAATGGCTATTGCAGATATATTTCGAACACTGCCCAAATCGATAACTAATCTCTGCTCGAAATCAGAATTTTTGGCCGACCATGATGTACCAGCTTCAATTAAATGAAAACGATATTATGAATCATTCTCTAGGTGGACAAGATTGTTCAATCATATGATTTTTTTTTTTTTTTTTGTACTGAACGCAATTTTTATGAAAATGAATCATTGATTGACTCTCGAATCAACCTCATTTGAATTTCATTCATATTTCTAACGATGATTAATACAAGATTATTAATTTTTCAATATTTCAATGTTGGTAACATGTAGGTGCTTTCAATAAATACACAAACATCACAACATACATAAGACTATGCACACATACACACTGCCGACGACCGAACGATTTGACATTTCTCAACGACTCTCTCATGAATTATTTATTGACTCAACCAGCCAAAAGTTAGAAGTACTTTTTCCTTGTATTATTATTTGTAATTGTTGGCTTTCTACTCCGTTTTAGTTAAAAATAAACAGTCTCATTTTATCCTCACAACTGACAACATAACCATTAAACGAAAATCTAAGGGTATATATGTGCATGTACACACAAAAGCAAAAAAAAAAACATAAAAATTGAAAAGAAGGGAAGAAAATGTCCATTAAAAATGGACATGCACGATGGGCATTTGACTTAAAGACTTGGCATTGTACATTGAACAATTTGGAATTGGCCACATCCTGCATACAACCAGAAGAAAAGGATCGCATCTCTAAGTTTGTGTTTCGTGATGATTTCAATGCATCACTAATCGGCCGCTTATTGATGCGACATTTCGTTAAATCCTGTATGCCTGAAGTGGATTATATTGATATAAGATTTGATCGTGATTCACGTGGCAAACCATATTTTCGACAATCCATCAACGATGATCCTGATTCAAAAATAAATATAGACTTCAATGTGTCTCATCATGAACGGTATGCCATTTTGGCTGGAACATTTACGAATAAACAGCATCAAGAGCAGCAGCAACAACAACAAAAACAACAACGTGAAACAATTGGGGTTGATGTTATGAAAAATGAATACGATGGTGGTAAGCCATTGAATGAATTCTTTCGCCTAATGCATCGTACATTTACGCCAAATGAATGGCAATTTATAAAAAGCCGAAACAATGAATCGGAGCAAACATCAGCTTTTATGCGACATTGGTGCTTGAAAGAGAGTTATGTTAAGAACATTGGTATTGGCATAACGATCAATTTACAAAGCATTGATTTTCATTTGAATACCGATCATTTGTCAATGGATCGTGTTATATGCGATACAACAGTTTCCGTTAATAGAGAACAATCACCAAGCAATTGGATATTTGAGGAATCTTTGCTTGATGCCGATTATAGTGTTGCGGTTGCAATAAAAAATCCATCGCCACAATATTTTCGATTGCCATCCAATGAATATCGTTTTGAAATAATCAATTTTGATACGTTGATGCGTGATTCGGTGCCTTTAATAAATATCGATTCTGACTACTGTCGAACAGCGATTGCCAAAAAATGGAAATGCAAGCCAAATAAATTACAATAAGTTTTGAATATTCGGAATAATAAACTAAAAAGCTTCAATAATAAGTAATAATAGATATAAACTGGTTAGAGAGAGATTGGTTTTCATTATGTTATTTATAGGTATCATTTGTTTTAGTGTGTAATCGGTAGATTGTTGGTTCGTATGAGAACCAATTTAATAAAATTAAATTGCCGTTCATGTTTTGTCAATAACAATTTTTTTTGTTTTGTGTTTGTTTCATTTCATCAATCATTCGGCTGAGAATGAATTTCGACGCTCCCTTAAATCTAGTCACGAAAGAAAATCGTACCGACATTTGTCTGTTACCGAATAACAATATTTCCATTTCGAAAGGGTAAATAATAATCCATATAAAATGGAACGAATAGACGAAATAAAAAAAAAACCTACTCAAAATGCATATATTCACCAATCACAACAAAATAATCGAACGGCGAACATGGAATGTTGTGATACTGATTCTGACGTTATTTCGAGTCCGATTCTCATGAAATATGGACCATTTGAAACGTTCTGTATTGTGGATTTGCAAAATCTAATTTTTTATCTAACTCTTCACAGCATCATTTGAATAATTTAAATTTAAGATCCCCTACAATATACAAACATATGTAATATATTTCTGAATGCCTATATAGTATATATGGGCCCGTTGATGTGCATAGTGTTTGCATGTATTGTTGAGTGTGATACAACAGCGAATCTTCAGGCAAAAAAGGGTTGTGCCACAAAAATTCAATTTCGAAATGTGGCGAAATGAATGCGTCCCATTTTATCGTTTCCCTTATTGTGTTGGAATCAATGTCCTAGTCAATGTCTACGATATCATCATCAGTTTGGTGATGAATTGAATCGCCAAATGGAATTCCGGACGCATTCGGTATTGATTTTAAATTTGCATCCTCTTTGGCTTATGTGATTGATGGATAACTATCAAAGAATGAACAATGCATTGGCTAACGATACAAACGCATCAAAATGTACATTCGGATTGATGCATTTCTCAACACCTTCCATCAATCGATTTTGGAGATTTTAAAATCAGCTTCAATTCGGCTTCTTGAAACCATCAGAAATACCTCCTGAACAAAAGACCATTGTGTTCAGTTAATTTGTCTATCGATTTTTGAAGTGAACAGTTGAAAATTCGACAGTTTGTGATTAAGAAGACATTGAGGAACATTTGAGCCGATGAACTTTTGATTGCTCAAATCGATCAATTATCGGAAAGCGCTTCATAGATTCAAACACTTTCCTCACATCATTTGTACAAAAATCAATGGGAATTATTCTGTCAGAGGATCCCATACAAAATTTTGCTAGATTCGATCGTCTGGAATGCGATTTAATGCTTATACAATGTAAAAGATTTTTTTGCGGTGAAAGCAAACGCAAAAAATCCAGTAGCCGATTGTGAATTTTCGCAATGGATGGCAAATTGTAATCCACCAGTTCGTCCACGCGGCGCATTACATACCGATGCGCATTATGCATTGCACAGTAGATGTTTCGGTTTCTGGACCACCCAAATCATCGTCAGCTTCACCCTCATTTTCATCCATTTGAACTGTTTATTATGTTTTCGCTTACAGCTTTGTTCAGCTGTAACTCGATCCAACTCGTAGATCTGCTATTTCCGAACAAAAATGATTTGAAAAATCGAAAATATCATAATATCGTTGCTTTAATTTTGATTATGATGCATGTGGTTAAAAGGTTTGGCACTATCCAATACATCATTTATTTTGTTCTTTTTTTTTTTTTTGTTAAAAAAAAAACAGCGCAACAGTCAATCATTTATTCATTGGAAATGCAATACCATACCTAAGAATGGCAACTGTGCACAAATACACATTCAATGTGCGCCTAGAGAAACATAAATGGCTAACCTAGAAAACTTGAATGAAGAGGGTAAGAATTGCAAAATAAACAATGAACGCCATGTTAGTTGGGCCTATAAAATGATTGAAACAACATCAACCCCTCTCAGTCATTGAAATACAAAATTGCAATATGGCTTAAACTACAAAATAACATCGGCGCGCCGTTTGTTTGTTGCATACGAGTGTTAACAGGGAGCAATAGCGTATAAAATATTTGAATTTATTTGGTCGATAGAATAGAGTTCGGATATCCGAAAATTGAGACAATATGATTCGAATGGGATCAAATTGAATGTCGAATGCAGAATAGATATTTATCATAGAAAATGTCGAACATGTGTGGAATGAAGGCCAAAACCATAAAATAAGATCGAACAATATACATCTTACAATGGATGTCTGTACTTGAATCTATATGAAATGGCCATAAATTACGTAAACAAGATTTTTAGTTGTTTTCAAAGTGAAAACACCAAATATTTCAAATAAACAATATTGTATCTGTGCAGCTGTAATTTATTATTTGACTGCGCTTCAATAGGTGCACCGTACGTTGAAAGTTTAAATGTTCCCCAAAAAGAAAGAAGTAAAAAAGGAAGGAAGGAAGGAAGGAAGGAAGGAACATAGTAATCACATTTTATATAATTTGTGCCAAACAAAGTCATTATAATAAATATTAATATCCTTTGAACTTGATTCGATTTCTTTTCAGCCATTTCAACGTTTTCGGTTTTAACGATAATAATTCTGTCAAATTCGTGATACTAATCATTGTTTGATAAAGTTTCAGGTCGGTGATTCGCTTTTATTTGTTGATAAAGGAAAATGCATGCAAATTTTATTTATTTTTTACATGAAATGTGAACACAGAACAGTGTTTGTTTGTTTGTTCGTTCGTTTATGTGTGAGTGTGTAACAACAGTCAAATAACAACCATTTTTTTAGACAAAATACCGTTGATTGTGATCTTTGAATCCGTTTAGTGGTCATATGAAAATAGAAACGCACGCAAAAACAGCTAAAAATTAAAATCAACATTCTGTTTTATTTAATTTTTTTGATTGAAGTGTTCTTCTCACTTCTGATCGAAATATCACTCAATTTCCCAAATAAATATGATGCGTGGATTGAGTTGAAAATGAGTTTGTCAGTGAATCGTTACGAATTGTATTAAAAGATGAAATGGAACGTGGAACGTACCACTATTCAGATATGAATGATATTTTCATACTTCAAAGGAAAGAAGAAAAAATTGAAATTTTTCTTTTGACAGACGATTTCGACGTTGTTTTAATTCGTTGCGACTCACTCATTTGACTTAGATGATTGTTTATATTTGGTTCGTGACTTTTGTTCCATTTCATTTCTCATCAGTTTTTGTTTTATATTTGATGGTTATGCCTATACACATGTCAATATTTCCTTATGTCGGCTCATTTGCTCCAAAATTAATTGCAATCGATAAATAATGATATTATAGTTCACCAATGTCGTTCATTTGCATGCCATTTAAAGTAAATATTAATTGCCAGCCGGCACTGAATGTTGGAAAATGTACGAATCTTATTTCGATATATGATAAAACATTTAATGCGCTTTAAAATCATAAATCATATTCAAAACGAACAGAAAATTCATTTATTTCCCTTTTCGTCAGCAGTCCGAGCATCGAGTGCATGCCCAAATTAAGTTCATTCATTTCCTTTTCTAATCCGATACATGAATGAATCACATTCAAATTTATGGTCGATTTCAATAGCTGGTGAATCTTCACAACCGCGACTAATATAAAGGGAAACAAACACGAATTGATACTTGCAATGCAGTCGTTCTCTCTTTTCATTTGTTCTTTTGTAATCGTAAACAGATACGATAAGTGTCGACGAGTGTGAATTTGTATGTCTTGTGGGGTTCAAATTAACATGTTATGCATCTTTTGTCGTATTTCGAATAAAATTTTCGGCTCTTTCAAATTCGTTTTGAATTATTTTGTTTATGCTTACCATTTAAACGTGCATTTTCAGGACCTCGTTCTCGCAATGATGATGTTGCACTTATAACGGCCTGATCTAATAGAGGTACATTGCATTCATACTGTGGATAATATACATTATCATAGTAGTCTGAAAATAAAATAAGGGAATGTTAGAGATCAACTGGTAACGGCAGCAATATAATTTTTTTTTTGAGGAATTTGAAATATGAAAAAAGAATATGTTAAGACTGAGAATAGTCACAAATCCGTATGCATAGGATCATGTTTGCTTTTTGTTTTATTTTCTAATTCGCTTAGTCATTTGTTCCTTTTTAACAAGAATGAATGACAAAAAAAAATGTATCATATTGTCGACCATAAAATCAAATCCTGTGTGTGATATATATACATATAAACGGACGATATTTTTTAATAGGATTATCGATGAAATTCTTGAGAAATTGGGAATCACGCTTGGCTAAATTGAACAATAGAAAAATGATAGAATAACAAAATCGCTCCATTCTTTAATTTCAAAAGGATCCGATCTTTCCTATGCGATCCAATAAATATTCTTACACTAAAATAATGTTCACGTGTTAACAATTGTAAATGGAGCCGTTGAATTGTTTTTTGATTCTTGAATGATCATATTTCAGAATTGAAAGAAATCACAGTAAACATTAGCCCATGTGTGAAGCCCTACCATCGGAAGTGACTTAGTTCACCTTTTGCCTCTTTTTTTGTTTTTCAATTTCGAACCAAGAATGAAAATTGTTATATTTCATTTTTTTCAATTCGATCGGCCATTGACTATTGCCCATTTGGTGTTCGAACACTTATTTTTTGTAAAAATCTAACGAACATCGATAAACAAACATCATACATACAATATTTTCGAGGGCCTTAAACAGATAAATTGAAATGATCAATAATGAACATAGAAATCTGACATATGACACACGTCTAATTGCATTTAAATCGTCATCGATGTAAACGAGACAAAGAGGCAAACATACATTTACAAATGAAATTGAATGAAAGACGAAATGTCATTTGGATCAGACACTTTACACATTTATTAACAATTACTCATTTGATTCGTCAACCGAAAGAGCATGAGAAAAATAAGAAAAATAACTGAACACCGCTCGCGCGTTTACATTTACCACATACACATATACAATATAAGTAAAATAAATTTTCGTATTCGAAATTTTGTTGATAAGCACACGCCCAGTTTATGTTAAACAATTAACCAAATTGACCGTCTGATTTTATTATTTGAAATGTTCCTTTCAATTTCGATTTTATTTGCCATTAAATGCTATCAAATGGGAAATTAATCTTTTCACTGAAATTCCCTCTATTTAATTTTCCACAAATGCACAAAAACATGAATTTTCCCAACAAATGATTATTTTACCTGCATTCGATATTGAACACAACACACAAAATATAAATATTATTCTTAATGTATCTGTATTCATGGTGAATTCACTTGAATATTGAATTCATTAAAACTGTCCTTTGATCGAAATGAAAATTAACAGAGAAAAAAAAAAGAAGATTCAAACATTCAACTGAACTCATTCACGAGTAAAACTTCATTCAACTGAAAATGAATCGAGAAAATGGAAAACTATATCCGAAACAAAAACTCTTTCTATGTGTTACTGTATGTACTGTGTGTTAGATGTGCAAACAGCAACTATGTAATTTCGTCGTAACGTTTCAGAACTGAACTGGCATTCAAAACTATTTCTTCAATGGAAGGTGTATGTTGGGTTTTATGTGTATCGTGACCAGAATACATTTACATGCACAATGCTCACAAGAAAACGTTACCGAATAGCGAACACCGCATACGGAACATTATACATACACGCACACACATACACGTGCATCATTCCTTCCGACAACCGCTCAGTGTTTAAATAGAATTAAATACATGCCTTTCAGTGATTCATGTTTGTTTACGATTTCGTTTCCAATTTTTGTTTCAGTTTCGTAGGTTGGTAGCATCAACTCAAATTTTACATACCAGTGAAAAGAATGAAAATTTGATTTTGGATTTTGGTTATTGGTTTGGATTTTTAAACATCCACGAAACTATAGTTACATATATGTGCATCAAAGTTTCAATTGAAAAATCTAATAAAAAACAAATTTAGGCAGTTAGAATTTGAGGCGAAATTCTATAAACCAACTGTATAAAGCTTCTGATACCGCCGTAGAGATGGCACTAGAGAATTTTCAAATTGGTAACGGCATTGTAGTGATTTCATCCTTTCATAGGTTCCCATTTAAATTAAACACTTCGATAGAAATAAATATTTTGAAAAAAAAAAGATTAATTTTTATTAGCTATTTTAGTATAGTGTCCACTAAATAAATACAGTAAAAATTCATTTTTTGCAAATGAATCGTATTTACATTTTGTTTTGTGTTTTTCTTTTTTGCTATTGTTTCAAATGAAATTTAGTTTTAAAAAATATATATAGCGCTATTTGGCGTTAGTTTTGAAATTGGGGAGTGCTTCGATTTTAAACAATTTTTCTCGTTAGTATTATTCAATTCGATTTCTTTCACTGTTAAATCACTCATCATTCAATATCTTCTTCAACATTTTTTTGTGAGCGCGCTTCTTCTTTTTCTTTGCGTCTTCGACTACGATTTATGAATGGCATAAAGCCCCACAGACTGGCACCACCAAGCAATATTAAACCGAGCGTTGTGAATAATGAATTATATGATTTTGTTTTTTCAAACCATTTACCACATATTGGTGGTCCAATCAATTGTAAAATACCATTAACAAATAGACTGATGCCATAAGACGATGTCAAACGTTCTGTACCAAGCATATCGGCCATAATAACGGCAGTTATGCCAACATATGTTCCAGATGCAATACCGAATATAGCACACCAAATGCTGACCGTACCATATGTAGTGGCCGTCGGTAAAAGAGACAATGAAACTCCCGATAATGCTAAGCCACCAACAAAATACCATGTTTTTGGTATAAAACCGGTATCCGATAGTGCCGAACCACCAATACGTCCAATTAAATCCAATGCTGAAACAATTGACAGCAAATATGCCGATTTATCTTTGCTAAAACCTAATCTTGTGGCAAATGATGGAAGTAAAATAATAAAATTCGTATAACCGATTGCATTTGTTGAATTTGACAACAAAATAACTAAATAAGCTGGATCCTTTAGTAGTGATAAGTCCAAAAATTTACTTTTTGTTTTAACCTTTGTCGATTTGGTACAGGCAGCCATTGGATTTATTGAGCTGGCTATTGATTTTAATGATAAATGCGATGCAAATTCTTCGGGTTGAAATGATAATGTACTACCATGATATGGTGTACTAACATATTGAAAGCTACTGGTTGATGGTGAACGTTTTGGTGGACGACCACCCGAACGATAATGATTCAATCGACTCAATCGTGATGAATGCGAAAAACGAGATTCTGGTACAGCGTACAATGATGGCGTTGAACTCAATTGATTCAAAAAACTATCATTTTTCGGAACATAACTACCACGTACAGGTGTGCTTATTTTACGTTGACGATGATACGGATCATCTGATGTACGTGAACAATTTTGTACGGCAACAGCAGATGCACTGCGAGCAAATTCACCATTTCGTCTTTGCTTAAATGAATCGGGTGATGTAATATGAGATTTTGGTGTTGTTGGCATTTCGTCCGATGTTATCAAAAATGTTGGTTTTGGATTTTGATCGTCAATTGTTCCATTTTCCGGTTGTTCAGCAAATTCAAGTGTTATTCCTTCATCTTCTTCATCAATAACATCATTGAATTCGTCAAATGAATCGTTCGGCTCTTTGCGTACACGTTTCATATGATTTTCAACCGGTTCATAGAACAGTCCAGCCACCCATGTATTTAATGTTATTCCGCCCATTATCAAAATAGCTCCACGATAACCATATTCTTTAAGCAAATAACGTAAAATGGGCGGCAAAATAATTGAACCAAATGCTGAGCCTGATATGCATATGCCGTTTGCGAGTCCGCGCAATCGAACAAAATATGATGTTACAATGTAAACGGTTGGCGGAAATGATAGGCCAGCGCCCGTACCAACCAATACTCCGTAACTGAAAAGATATCGATAAATTAAATAAATAATAATTTTCAATAAACACAAATACACAATACCCGAGCTAATTATACCTAATATACAAATATGTGATTGATGAGGCAAAATATGAAATTATCATTCCAAATGCAGCAAATGTTCCACCGATCAATGTGACGGTTCGATACGAATACTTCACTGACAGTATACTCGATAATGGACCTGCATTTTAAAAACAAATCAAAATTATTCTTTTCTCAATGGTTTTTACAAAATTATTATTTATCCTTTCTTTTGAATAAATGAATGAAATCATACCCAATGAACTGTACAGAAAATAGCACAATGCTGGAATCCAAGCAGCTGTTGATGGAGTTGCTTCAAATGCTTCCAAAAATTCTTCGAACAACACACCAAAGCTCTTCACAGTTCCCGGCACTAATAGATTTACCATCATAGAACCGGCCAAAATCAACCAACCCCATCCACCTTTTTATTTATGTTCATCAAAAGTAAAGAAAAACAACAACGGTATCGATCCGAAAAAAAAAACTGCATTTGAAATTTGAATAATATTTAATTGTATACGAACCATCGGGGGGTACTAGCTCCCAGTTATCTTTATCATTCGGTAGTTGTTTTTGTTTTTGTAACTTCGATAACGGCTTTTTGTTATCTGATTTAGGCGTTACTGGTAGTATTTTGACTATAAATGAAAAGAAAAGGCATTGAAATCGAATTGAAAATTTAAGTTAGGCACGTAAAGGCACTGTTCACTTTTACCTGATTTAACTTGATCAGACCTCAGTGGTTGTTCTTCATTTGTTTGATCGGATGATATATGCGGCTCGGGAAAAGTGGGTGAGATATTTGTCTCATTGCCATTATCAGCATTTGGTTCAGCATTTTTACCCATTACAGTATAGTAAATAGCCACCAATCAGGTATCTCAAGGAAAAAATGCCTTTGAAAATGAAAAATATAAAAGATTTGGTAACACAATCATTGACGAACAAACCATTTCATTGGAGCGTTCTGACTTAATTATTTTCGATCAGTACAATGATTTGTGTATTGGCACAGCACCTTTGCAATTTTTGTTTCATTTTTTTTTTTTTAATTTATAAAAAAATCAGATGACATTCCTTAATCTCGTTATCTTTCAACTTGATTGGAATAATAATTATGAAGTTTTTAATTTTTGTTTTTGTTTGTTTCTTCAGACTCTTGTAGTTTCATTGTATTCAAATTGAATGAACAATTTGACATTGATTTATGGGATACAATTACGAAATTAAAGCCGCTTGATAAGATGATATGTTATCGATGCCTTGAAATCAAATGAACGTACACGTACACCACAAATGCTTAAATTCCAGTCGTTTAAGGGGACGAGCACACAGTCAATTCGCTCAAATGATAAACTCAAAAAGAACGAAAAAAAATAAAGTAAATTTGGAACAAGACGAATTTGAAGCCCAGATATTCGAATGCTAACATCGAAACTATTTTCATGTTCACACACATCACAAACATGATTAAATTGTGTGTATTGTTTCATTGTCAGTTGTTTTTTTTTTGAATAAAAGCAAAAAGCCTACAAAAATTTATTGCGAATTCATTAAAATGCTCATTGCATTCATTGATCTTGATATACATATAATGAATTTTCAAATGAAACGTGTGCATCAGATATTATGGCCACATTGATATTTGAATTGGATGCGCTTTTTAGTCTCTAAAAATATTGAAATCTGCTTTTTTTCTGTGTTTCAAAAGAAAAAAAAATGTTCAAAGACCGATTTCCATTGACCGACATAAGTAGGAGCACAATCCGGAGTAAGAGCAGTAGAGAGATTGTTGATATTGCCCGATATTCGAATACTATAATATCACATATCGCTTATGGAGACCAATACGAAACAAATATTGTTTTTTTTTGCTCACTCTCTTTTTCTCGTTATTTTTTGATCTCGATATTTCCTATGCTCCGAAATTCAAGGATCATTATCAACTACTATCAATTGAATTTGTCTATTACGTAAAACGATGTCGCATGATTATTCATTATTCACACTAAACTCAAATTTATGAGCCCATTAACTTAATTCCATTGCGATCGATTACTAACTATTCCTCATTTTACAATGAAAACAATAATCAAGAGGACATATTTGGCAATACTATATGTGTAACGAGCGAATTATATCAGTAAAATTAGATCGTTAAAAATCGAATTGAATCCAACAGAACAGTAACAAACAATAATCAAGTATATGAACGATGCGTTTTGTGTTGTGCGTGCAAATGAGTCATGATTCATGATTTATATTGATATAAATGCCTCTGGTGTGCTTTTGCATAATTCAAAATAATATTGACGAACAATTACAACCAAAGTCATGAGTTCATTGACAAACAATTTGAAGCATGTAAATTGATAATTATTATCATCAGCTCATTGCTCATCGAATAGTAAATATTTTACTATGGAGCCACTAATCGATTGGTATGTTTACGTATCTATAAAGGTCAATTTGTCTAAATTGTTCCGCATTCAATAACCACAACAGCATCAATATCACGTATCAATAGTTCTTGTCATGAATTATTATTATGAATGAAAATTAGAGCAAAATGTTGGAATTTTAGGCAAATTCATTTCCTCCAATCAACAATTAGTATATCATGTCCAACAAATGACAAACAGAAAATGATAACAACAATAGCAATGGAATTCTCATTCCTTATTTGGTTTGGTTTGTTTTGAAAGTCATAAAAAAATTCTACGATCTACGAATCTCATACTACATGTTATTGTTTTTTATTTTTTCCTTTTTTCTGCTCATTCATTTGACTGAAAAGCTCTTAGAACGGAGCTGATGAGCGCGCATGTATAACACTGGCACATGTGTTTGGATACCAAAAAAAAAAACCAAAATCATATGTTTTCTTGACAAAACGGGACGAATGCCAGTTTCAATGGTTGAAATGCATCATCGAATAAGTTTGACTATTATTTTCATCGCGTTCATTTGACTTTGCCGTTTTTATCATCATTCATATCAAAGTCTACACATTCTGAATGTACTAAAATGCATGTATTTGGATGTGTTTGTGTGTGTTTCTGTGTGCGTTTGCATATGAGAAGATAACAATGAAAAGTATATTTTCAAAACGACTTGAGACTTATCGTTCGTTTTTCCTTTTTTTATGGGTAAAATTCAGATTTATCTGTTTCCCGTTTTAATATTCAAAAAAAGAAATCACAACAGCATGTATGCATTCATTATTCATTTGATATATCCGAAATCAGTCCGTAACGAATAATGAAATTTACTTTCAGTGAATCACATTGACATTGTAAATAGAGTGTACAGAGTGCGGCAAAATTAATTCCCCTATAGAAATATTCCATAACTTTGACAATTCTAATCGGAATGTCGTGTCAGATATCGCATTTGAAACATCAATCCAATAGAATTTCTACGGACTATTTGATACAAAATAATTTGTTATACGAAATAGCTTAAAATTAATTATGTTTATAAATTACCAAAGATGATCTGCACTATTTCCTGAATTGATTACTGAATGAAAACAATTTTGGCAAGCTTACAGCTAGCATAAAAGCCCATCAGAACATTTTGTGCCGTGATTATGTTGTCGAATCGCTCGAAATTGGACAAAAATGAACGAAAATGATGGAAATGAAACAATTTTTTCATCGAGCATAAAATTGCTCATTTTAATTAAAATACAACTTATGAATGATGAAAATGAAATATATGTCTGTGCAAATGATATGCCTTATCTAGAAATGTGAAAAAGTATTTTCTGTTCTTTGACCTATTTTAGAAAAGAAATCAGGACGTTAATTTTGCCGCACCCTGTATATGATACATGATATCAATTGAATTTGTGGTATTTTCATCGAATGAGAACGAATTTGAGAAATCCATTTGATATTGAATTTTATTCGAGCAATGAATGCTGAATAGTGGCTTTTAATTTTATATACCGATCATACACGATCGCGGAACTTCAACAATATACATATACTTCAAGTTTTAAGTCGATATACTTGTATAATATTGTATTTTCCAATGGTGAATTTTCTCGTATATACCCGCACCTCTTCCTTTGTCAGTTTTTTCGGGTTCTGTGTATGTACGAGCGTTAGCTCGTGAATATTGAATCTATAATTCTAAGTCAGTGAACAGTTGTGATTTTAAAAATATCCAAAGGTCAGCTCGTCACAACGGCCAATGAATACGCACAATGACTAAACAAAAAAGAATCGGTCTTTTACAAAATTTCGAATTCGTGAACGAAAATTCAATTCTTTATTTTGTGTACAGTGTGTGTTCACATTGTGCATAATATGAGCCTATGCAAAAGACCGAGCGGTTCAATCATCATTAAGAAAAACACATCACAAATGGATCGCTTCACTATTTTATCTTTTACGCAGAGAAGGCCAACAAAAACAAAATCGTTCGGTACCCACTGTCCATCATTTCTGATATCCGATTAGTCACAGCTGATCCTATTCTATAATACATAAATTTGCCTTTTTCATCTGCCTAGAACATTCTATGATGACTTTTCTTAAGCAACGCTTTTATCAATTATTTTTATTTTTTATTTACTATAAATACTTGGGTACACAATTACGAAAAACTTTTGCACAAAAGTTCTACTATCACAACAATTAATTATTTTGGATTTATATTTTATATGGTAGTTGTTGTTCGTTATTTTGATTTTCGTTCCTGGTCACTCGTCATTTATTTTTTGTTGTTATTTATATTTATTTGGGTGCCACCACGGAACAAACGACAAAAAAATCAACAACAATAATAATAATAGATTTCGAAGAGAAAAACTGGATCCGTGCCGATGTCGAACACATTTGAATAAACACGTAAAAATTATTGGCTCTAAATTGTCATTTACATATTAACGTATTTGAAATGATCCATTGAATTAAGTATCGCATCGATAAATAATGATCAAAACAAAAATACAGCAATGTTCCAATGAAACGAAAGACCAAAGAAAAACAGTTGAAAAAGAGCGAGAAAGATAAAGAGAGAGAGAGAGAGAAAGTGAGAGAAAAAGCGAGAGAAAGAGAGGGATAAAATAGAATCGGAAAACCCAAAGATTGAATAAATTAAAATATGGCGTGAATTACTGGCATGCAATGTATAGACTTATACTTGAAACGATCAAAATATATCGGCTGTCGCACATTCATGAATGAATAAAGCAACAAAAACAATGAAATAATAAATTTTATTTAAATTTTTTGTTTTACTTATTGTATCGGTTGCGCGACTGCAAATTGTAATAACAAAGCACTCCCAAGTCAACTGGCGATGTTCATATGTTTTGGTTCTCTTATTTCTACTTCTTCAGTTGATGATGTTTTGTTTGTTTGTTTATTTTGATTGGTTTTTTTTTGTTATTGAATTGCTGTTAATGAGAATGCATTGCCAATGTCTCGGATAGTACTGGATCTGTTGGTTGGTGTTTTCCCTTGTTATTATTTTTCCAATTGAAATTAATTGATGCGACCGCTTTAAGATATCAAAATATCATTCAATTTTGAGTCATCAAAATGTTGTTCATTATTCGGTTTGTATGTTCTGATCTTGCACTTTCACTTAACATAAAATATTTTTCATTTTTATCATAAAATACAATTGTCCACTTGCTTTGTACAGGGAATCAAAATGCTGTCTTTGTACTTTGGTTCATTTAGGATTTACTTTTAAATGAAATGTATATTTAAACAAAATGATTTTTTTTCTTTCGTTTTAAGTTTTAGTTTTTGCTGATGCAAACAGTCGATACTTGAATAAAATGTAACGACATTGAAATCAGCAATTAAAAACGACCACAAATCAGTAACCGCAATGATTTGAAATGAATGTGCAATTTCAAAGGGCCCCTTAAATGTAGTTCATCATTCGATTGTTTTTGCTTCGTTTGAATCATACTATTTTTTTTCTTTAAAACTTTTATTTTATTTAGTTTTGTTCTATTTATTCATTCATCATTTGTTTTTAGTGATTATATTTTTCATCTTATCGGAAATTTGAACACTTGTATGTAAAAACAGCTTGACAAACGGTCATAAGACGATTGAACTACAAACACCGAACACGTTTTCAAAATACTGGATATTCGTCGAAATGTCTCTTATTCTGTGTGGAACGTTTTTTTTTTTTTTTGCTCGAAAACGTTAAATTCGTTTATTCGAATGTGGATTGAATCAAAAAGTAATTTTATTTTGTCGAGGGGAAAAACTAAACTGACTGATCTAACTCTGTCGAATGACGAGCAAAACAAAAATCATTCAAAAAAAAAAAAATAACAAAAAAAAAATATATATATTAAAATTTAAAGAAAAATAAACGACATTAACTAAAGGAAAACCAACAAAACTAATGAACAGAAGCAAGTCTTTAGCACTAAACTGTCGCGCATTCAGATAATCGTACATACGTCTTTCACTCTCTGTATTATTACAGTATCAACCAAAAATTGAAAATACATTGTATGTATTTGCGATGGCGTATCGACTGTGTGTGTGTGTATGTTTATGAAAAAGAGAGAGAGAGATAATGAGAGATGGAGAGCGATTGAACATGTAATTGTAAAGTGCTGCTGTATTCTGGTTACCAATCGTTTTCCGCCTTTGTTTTGATTTTCCTATTTGTTTCTGTCTGTTCAGCGCTCAACGATGACAAACCAAATGCAAACGAAAGACAGAAAATACAAATTATAATATTTAAACTACACCAACGACCACTTTTTCGGCAATGAAATATCACAAACATTGATTATCATCTGTCGTATTTCCATTTGTTTGACAATTCATCGTTGAAAACGCTGTACAATTGATTTTGTTCTTTCACATTTTTGAAAATATTTCCAAATCTTTTGAGTTATTGATGCGTGGCGAAATTTTTCTGTAATTTTCAACTTCGATACGATTTGTATCGTTGTATATTACTAAACTGTCAAAATCATTTCAATGAACGAAGTTGATGGAAATTTTTTTTTCTCACAATATAAACAGTGCTGAAAGCTAGATAGAGATGAATATAGGAGTTGCCCTTCCCGTATAACGGCATTACGTGTGATGGCAACTGGGCGAATGAAACATATGATATGTATAGGAATATGACAAGAAGACGAAGGAGATCCATAAACGCATGAAAGTGATGCATTCATTTATATTCTTTCTTCACTTGTATGCAACAAAATAATATTTAACAAACACGTGTCACTGTATTGTTTTCTAGAAACAAGAAAGAAGAGTCTATTTTGATAATAATACTTGAATACCATGGACTGTTCGGCTCATGGATATCGAATAAATGATTGTATGTTCATGTGTTCATGTGTTCATGTGAGTGTATAGACTAACAACGTGCTCCGTTTTCCTTCGCCTTTTTCTTTTTCTAAGTATTGTTTGTTTGTATGTGTGCTGTCTTCGTTGGCATATCGATATGGTTTATCGGAGCCGAACTGCCCGATTTATACCAACTAACAATACACATAGCGCACCATGTAATGTGTGATTTTGTGTTTTCTTTGTAGTAAAATCTTTCGATGACTGACGACTACACTTCCGGAAAACTATACATCGCACTTGACATCGAGTCAGCGCATCTTACTACCATATTCGTGCAGCTTATTGCAATACTAAAAGATATTTAAACGCATTGGAGAAGAGTAACAGCCGAAAAAAATTCCAGAAAAAACAACAAATAATAATATGAATATTTGAAAAAAATGTGATATATCTTGATATATATATCTCATTTTACGAATACATTTGTTGTGTCGGTCTTTTGCAAAAAGCCAGCTTATTCATCACACAATCATTGTATTCATTTTGAAAGGAAAAAGGAGAGACTGTTTCAAGTTATTAGGAACAGAACACAGGAGACATGACGCACGCAGGATATTTCAAAGATCGTTCGTAATCAATTTGAGATGTCAAGATGAAATATAACTCGAGCCCTTGATAAAACCAATCAACGATGGATGTCTGAATCCTTTTCGATGGCTCAATTTCTCGTTTGTTATTTTTGAAATTCATACACTGAAATGAGAAATCAATGGAACTATTGTAAATGATTTTCATTTGGAGAATTCTTTTCGAAAAAAAAAAACACTTAGTAATAAACGAGTCGATAATGTACTAAAATTAAATGATTAAGAGAATTGCTTATGTCTGTGAAGTTTGTTTTTTTTAGCCGATTCTTTGGATATTCGATAAGTTTGTCATGTAGTCAGCACTGAAGACTATCTATACCCTTTATAGGGTTGCGCGAAGATTTAATTCTTCAATGACATATTTCAAATATTTGAAATTGATACTATTCATTCATTTGAAGATGAAGCGCTGTGATGTCATATTTAATTTTAGCATCACTTGCCCCATTAAAAGATAGGCACAGTAAACTAATCTCATGACAGCAATTCATTTACAGATATGGCACAACTTCGAAAAAAGCAATCCATTGATTAAAATACCGTTACATAGAAATATTAAGAAAAAAAATTCATTTCGTAATAGAAAAAAGAAACAAATCATAAATTCGAAGGCAAAGCCACTTAAGTTTTATCTAACTCAATTGCCTGATTATCTTATATGTAAAAGATGAAAATAAAAAGCAAAAAACGCTCATTCAAGTTAGGCATCATAAGGGAACCAAAATGGAATTTATAAAAATAAAAAAACTGAACTACAAAAATTAGGCATAATAATAAGTGATGGATACATAATCAACATTTCAATTGAAATAAAAATCCACTAAATATAAAGTACCGAAATGTTTTCGGATCGAATGGCTTTAATGTTTCCGATTTAAATGTTTTTGAATTAAGTTATCAATGTAACATAAGTAGCAGGCAATTCCGTCTTTAATAATAATGAAGCAATACTAACCAAGTAAGAAATGTTCGAAGTTAATGCTTTTCTTGCGAGTTTTGATACTTCATTTCGAATGATAAAATAATAGCTGTACAAATAAATTACCCGGAACATTGAATCAAAATCAATAATTTGTGGGCTATTCTGGCCGTTTTCGCAACGTACAGGATTGGACCAAAGGGATACAACCAAATCGTAAGAAAAGTATTCTCTTCATATAAAGTATAAAGAAATAATAATAAAATTGAATAAGAACCGCCTTTGTTAAGGCGGAGCCATCATTTTTATTTTCTCCTCTGAAATATTTTAGTTCAAAGTCGATGAATTCTCATGTACAATATGCTCTGAAATGCACTCAATATATTCAATATAATTCATCGAACAAATAAATGCTCAACGAATGGGATAATATACAGGATCGAGTTCTGTGTGATGTGATGGCTTCACCACAAGTCAATTGACTCTGTCTATTTAGTGCTGTATGCACTTGTTCACGTGTCAATTAAAGTAAACTGAAAAGGGGGAGTATCATTTAACACTTGAATTATAAAAACAACAGCAAAAAAAAAAAAAGAATCGAAGCGAGAACAAAATCTGCTTTCGAGAATATTCAATCCAGAATAATTCGAATCAGTTTAGTTTTGTCTGGTGTTCAATTCGTTTCGTAGTTTTGATTTCGGTGTCCAGAATTTGTTGTCTATTTTGCGGAAAATAGTTATTAAATTTACAATTGTTTAGAAATCCATTATAACGTGAACGTGTGTTTCAAACAGAAAATAAAAATTACGAAATTTCACGAAATTTTTATAGTTTCATTTTCTGAAGTGAAAGATTGGGTGCGGTACTCTGCGGGAGGAATACCTAAAGATCTAAATAGCACGAGGCTTACAGAGCAAACACTTATCACAATGGCAAACGTTAATTACAATTACGGTGAATTGGATATGAGACATAATCATCAAAATGAAGTGTACTACGATCCAAACAATACGTTCTATAATCTGCAAACTTATGGACCTCAAATGCAACAAATCGAACGTACGTATTTTTTCCCTTCAAAATTTGCCCACCAGAATGAGCCTGATCACGAATCATCATTTTCATTAAAAACAATCGAATATCTGCGGATTATTGTGCCAATTGATCAGCAAAACTAATGTCAGCCGCCAACAAAAAATAAAAATACAATGAAGATGTACTTTGTACTCAATTACTCAAAAAAAAAAGAAGAAGGAAAAAATCTCATCCAGTTTGAATTCAATTCCATTTCAATCGATAGTTCTGATCGTTTCAATGAAATCCGAGTCTAAACTATAGGATATAACAAAAATAAATTTTCATTCGATTGTTTATACAAATTGATCGATTTAATTACTTTCGTACAGTGGCTAGGGTGTTGGGTTTTCCCAAATCATCTACTCGACTATTATTTTTTTTTTTTCTGAAAATGTATTTGTAAACAGTTGTAAAATTTGTTAAATTGTATATGTTTTTTTATGTTTCGATGTTTTTTCCTTTTTCTATCGTTTTTGTTTATTTCAAATTTGATACATAAATTTTCGAGTTGATAGTTGAAAGAAAGGTGAATTTCAATGGAATTGATTTCACTTTCAAATGATATTCGATATTCGGCGCTCAACGAACATAAATTTTTATTGCATTCATCCTGAAACCGAAAATCGTCGAACGGGCAAACAAATCCTTTTTCTTTGGAATTCAAATTAAAACCACAGTCAAAGATAGAGTAATTTACAATTGAATTCATTATTTGGAATTACCTTTTAGATAATCATTCGTTTGTACCCAGTACATTGAAAACATTGCACATGTATTTTAGTTAAGAAAAAAAAAATGACATTATTCCATATTTTATTCGGAAAATAGGAGATCTTTTTGAAAATATTGATTCAATTTTAGAAACGAAATTTAATTGCAAGATCTCCTAAGCTTTCGATTCAGTCGGAGATCATACTATAGATGCAATCGACACTTAAAAATCACAAAAAAAAAAGAAGAAAGACGAGGAATTTAAACTTCTTGGTTAGTAGCCAATGTTTGTTGCATTCTCATTTCGAATTTCTCATCTCGATGTGTTTCGAGTGGATTTATGCGTGGAAGAGAATTTCAAGTGGATATGAGAAATGTAACAATTCCTTTCTCGGTCAATGCGCCGTTTCACAAAGTTCTTCTTGTGTTTATTAAATTTGTAATATGTCCTATTTGTAGGCAAACCACTTGAGATCATTTGGTTCATGTTGCTTTTGTTTGCTTATTCTTTCGATTGATGCCTTCCTATTCGGATGCTATTCGACGTCATAATCCAATGAGCCATAGACATTTCAATGGCTCAATTAACTCTTTTAAATTTTCCAAAATATTTCCTCTTTGCATCCGATTGACTTAGAACATAACCAGCATTTAGTTTCAGACAAATTGCCAATGTTTGTGTGGTCTATCTGAAGTACATCGCTTTGAAAGATACGAAAGAGTTCGTAGACATAAAATATTTACATAATTGCAATCGACAATCGACAAATGTGATAATGGACGAAAACATCCTGGGTTTTCCCACAGAAATTTTCTCTCAAATATTCCAATTGAACGAGAAAACAAATTTCCAACACACAAAAAAGAAAAGAAGATAAATAAATGCCATATTGAAGATTTTATTTTGACGTTCCACTGATAAATCAAGTACATTTTTGTTTATGATCCTTTTTCCGTTTCATCTTCCAGCTAATTGAGAGATCGTGAGACTTTGTTTGCACACAAATCGGATTAATTTGTTCTTTTTTGTTATTTTAAAATTGATTTCAAACTTTAGACGAAGATTGGAATTCATCGCCATGTAGTTCAGATTCGATGCACAACGGCCGAGATTGTTCACCAAATCGTTTTCATATACCAACAAATCAATTATCAAATCAAGTTAATCAACAAAGAATTCCATACAGCTATCAAACGACAAATGTTTATTCATATCCCCCACAAAATGAACAATCTGAAGAACAATACGAGGAAATTTACTATACATCATCAACAAACAGTATGAATCCGGTACCATTTGTAAGGGTTGTTAAACGACGAACAACAGCCAATAAAAAAGAGCGACGAAGAACACAAAGTATTAATTCAGCATTTGCCTATTTAAGAGATTGCATACCAAATGTTCCATCTGACACAAAACTATCAAAGGTAAACGAACGAAAAAAAAATAAAATAATAAAATAAATCAAGAATGCCCATCGGACATTTACAAAGGACAAAGAATGGAAATCTTAACGAAATCAACGAACAATTATAATTGATGACAGAAATAAAATAAATCAAAAAAATAATATCTTGAAATTTTAGATAAAAACTCTGCGTTTGGCCACATCGTACATAACATATTTAGACCGAGTTCTCGGAGGTGATCAAGATCCTTCGAAAGGTTTTCGAGCTGAATTGGTTCCATCATCACGCAAAATTAATGCCGAACGTCGTGCTAAGCTCGAAGCTCAGGTAAAATAATTTTATTTCCATTCAACAACAAAAGTCAATTTACTAACGGCAGCTGTTTCAATTGTGATCTGATGACTTCATCTAAGTCATATAATTGAATTATGCACTGTTATGCGAAGCATTTTTCACAATTTTATGGCAATAATAATTTGATTAAAGTTCATTATCGATATTATGCCACCAATTAAATGATGCATGCTTTTGTCAATGATTGTATACAAGTAATGCAAAAACGATTTCTATTGAATTAAATTTCGAGGGTTTTGTTTGTTTTCTGTTTAATAATGAAACATAAAATGTTTTGACACTTTACGCAATTCACTCCCTCATTCCCATTAAACGAAATGCAATTTGAGCGTTATGCATGCATTCACACACACTTTTCACACATAGACAAATTCATTTTGGTGCTATTATTGTGGTTCGAAATGAAGGGAAATTTTGGGACTAAACGTTTGGTGCGAGTGGTTTGTGGTTAATAATGAAAATTTCATTGTTTCAAATGCTGGGAACGAAACACATTAATTTTCCAACATCCAAGTTCCAAACAATTGATTAGGTCTCATTTGCTGAGTGGTTATGTTTTGTTTTGGGGTTTTTTTTTTTGCTCACTTGTTTTCGTTTCTTAAAATAAGCGCCCATTTCACATCACTTTCTCAATCTAACACACGTTATAAGGGGCGTGGACAAAAGTGAACATCTCATTCGTCCGTTATTGTGCTATTGTGTGTTGTTGATGCTGTGCATTGTATTGCCTCTGTGTATTCTTGGCTCAACCGATTAAATTGATTGGGTCGGTGTATATGCGCGTCTGCTTTATCACATAATTTGCTATTGAGCAAAACAAAAAATTATATTTATTTACAGATATAGCAAATTGAATAATAGCGTCATGCAGATAAAGTCAAGCTTCAAAGGTTTTCTTCTTCGTTTTAATTTCATTAATCGTTTCTTCTTTTCATTTCTTCTCGATTATTTTCCTTTTTTGTTTTGCTCTTTCCCTTTCCTCATAGGGTCAAAATCTAAAATTAGATGATATAAAGAGCTAAAGCATTGCCTTCTGCACAATGTACATAGTACACAGAACACAGTACACATTTATTTCATTTTGTTTTTTCATTCTTCATCTCGAATTTTATTCATTTTAATCATAAATTGGATATCTAATCCATAAATGTGAAATATTTTCGGCATTATTTCATTATAACTTGAACAAAACCAGATGTTTCTAAAATGCTTTTTGCTCTTTTTATTATTTTCTTGCTTTGCATAATAATAAAAGAATGAACTTCTGAAGACTCAATCGGAACTTTTTGATAGGAATTCATTGATTTGATTGTATTTTATTTCAGTGCAATTGTTTTTTCCAATAATAAAAACTGAATCATTCATTCAATTTTTATTTTTCAATGAAGTTGAATTTACCAATATTAACATTTTTTTTTTTGAAACTATGCTCAAAAAATTGCGCTTTTATCTCAATTTGGAATATTTTGACTCAATTTGTTTGTATATTGGATGAAATTTTTTCGTTATTTTATCGAAACTGTTCAATTTTATTAATGCATTGATTACATGTTTGCTTGTAATCAAGCAAAAATATATTAATTTAAATTACAATTAACGATTGTATCAATCTCAAAACGTCGATGATCCCAATTTTCTGTTTAATTCCCGACGCCAAATTATATTTATAAAAAAAAATTCACATGGGACAATTGAATCAGGTTGCTGAGTCACATTCTCAACCAAAACCTAAGCTTCGAATCAAAACTTTAAAACTAAAAACTTGTTACAATTGTAAAGCTTAATTTCGTATACTCAAATAAATGGCTTAATTAATATTATTTTTAATATTTCAGAATGCATTGAATAATGAAATGGCAAAACCAGCAACAGAAACGAAGAAGCCTAAAGGAAGAACTGGTTGGCCTCAAGAAGTTTGGGCATCCGAATTGAAAACAGAATAAGCGAAAATAGTATATTTGTCGTTCAATAGTGACATGTCGAGATCTTTCATCGACTAAAGACTCTGTCCCACATGGAAGGATAACTCAACATTCATCAACAAAATTTAACAGATATCGTTTCGTTAATAGATTGAACCTGAAGAAAATTTGTTGAGATTAAATTTAAGGCATGAGTGATAGAATTTTCTTTAGTTCTATTGGTTTTTAAATTGTAATCCAGCAAAGTTTGATGAAACTTTTGTCAACTATTCAAGATAACTTATAATAAAAATAAATCTGATGAATAAAACTGTATCCCTATTTAGAATTCAAATTCAAAGTATATTTTTTTGGAGTTTTTGTCTTTTTTGAATTCAAAAAATCATGTAAGTCAACATTACAATGTCCAGAAAATAAAGAAAAATGTCAGAAAGTGGCCTCAGAGTTAAGCCGTATTTTATGCCAGTCTCATCCAGCCCATCGAAATATCATAGTTATCTATGCAATAATAATATGACAAATAAATATGTTGAGCATATCGTAGCCGCAAACAGGGATGCGTAAACGTTTTGTGATACTAATGCAAACTGAGTTTTAGCAGAATTTTTTTGTTCGCGCCTTTCTTTTGTGCTATGTTTCGCAATATGATGCACACCGTTAGCGAACACAACACAGTTTGCATTACTAATATGGACACAAAACGTTCACGCATCGCTGTTTGCGGCTACGATATGCTCAACATATTTATTTGTCATATTATTATTGCATAGATAACTATGATATTTCGATGGGCTGGCTATTAGGTATGCCCAGGTACGGAACAGGTACATGGAGGTATGCAACTCTATATTCTATGTTTGCATCTGTTCGCAAAACCGTACGAATCGAAATTAATCATGGGGCTATAACGCCCATATACCATTTACGCGTATACAATTTTGTCTCAGTTGTTTATAAGCCAATACCCGATACTCAATTTGGATTCCTTATGAAATCTGTGTGAAATACTATCGTTATTTTGTCATCAGCCATCAGAATAGAATGGAGAAACACATTAACATATTGTAAGACATCGTAGAACACAGAATTCAAAAGAAATCCAGATGGGACGAAAGTTTTACATTTGGCACTATTCGTTATACAGGTTGGCATTTCTGTATGAATCAATAATAAGAAAACAATGATTCTTAATCGGTTGACAGTTTAATCCACTATTTCACCAAATATGTTACCGCTGAATTTTGTTCATTATATGCGTATTCCGATATTGTGACTCAATAGCAGGCGGATAACGTGATGGCGGCTAATGCGAACTGTTTTGTGAATTGTTTTGCGAATTGTTTAGCGAAAAGCTGTGGACACAATAGATGGCGTCTGTTTTTTTTTAACTTCTATTTCTCATTCAACCGAAAAATTCTCGAAATTAAGTCGAACAAATCTGTGCTGTACCCAATCATTTTATTAAATTATCTATTTGAATTGTTCGGAACTTTAGATTGAGTTTTTTCAGAATGAATTCATCTTAACTGTCGCGATGGATTCAAATATGTATGAGATATAATGCGACAACACATAAATATCTCTGAATGAGAGTGGCCCGATACACTAAGAAATATTTCTTAATCAGATACACACACTGTATACAGTGTGCACATACAATTGAATGTTGAAGTTTGATGTTAGCAAAGATCGTGATTGTGTAGACGTGTTTATGTTATTTGGTGAAATCTATCCGGACTTTGATCACAATCACAAGGCCCTAAATTTTCACTTTGCTATTTGGAAAACGCTTGTTTGTTAATTAAACAACAATATTATATTTGAAATAAATACGCAACATGATTCAAAATACTGGGTTTGTATCAATCAAAAAATAGTGGATTTTATGGTACGATTTTAGGTTGAACTAATTTGGTTTTATTGAAATTTGTTGGTGAATAGAAAATTAGCTGGCCGAACGTTGCTTATAACTGGTGCATCAAGAGGAATTGGAAAAGCGATAGCTTTAAAAGCTGCTCGAGATGGTGCAAATATTGTTATTGCAGCCAAAACAGCTGAGCCACATCCTAAATTGCCGGGCACAATTTATACAGCAGCCAAAGAAAGTAAGCTCGAATCATTAGAAAATGTAATTCAATAATTGGAAATGACCTAAATTGTTTTCATTTTTGTAGTCGAAGAGGCTGGAGGAAAAGCGTTGCCATGCATTTTAGATGTTCGAGATGAGGCTCAAGTTAAATCCGTTGTTAAAAACGCTGTTGAAAGGGTAAAATATATCGATGATGATTAAATTATAGAAAAACCGGTTCGACAATAATGAAATGATTTAATTTCCAGTTTGGTGGCATCGATATTTTAGTTAATAATGCCAGCGCTATTTCCCTAACGCCAACACTTCAAACGGATATGAAACGCTATGATCTAATGAACAATATTAATACGCGAGGAACATTTTTAGTGTAAGTTCGATTCGGAAATCATTTATATAAGTTTTTTTTTTTTTAAATATCTATCATTCAATAATTTCTCACAAATAGATCGAAGGAATGTATTCCACACATATTGAAAAGTGATCATGGTCACATTTTGAATTTATCACCACCGTTAAATTTGAATCCAATGTGGTTTGCGAATCATGTAGCATACACAATTGCTAAATATGGAATGTCAATGTGCGTACTTGGTATGTCTGAAGAGTTTAAAGGTAATATTGGTGTGAATGCACTTTGGCCACGCACAGCAATACAAACAGCTGCTGTTGAAATGTTGCTCGGTGAAGGTAGCAGCTTGTATTCACGAAAACCCGATATTGTTGCTGATGCTGCATACATTATATTATGCCGTAATCCAAAAGAAACAACCGGAAACTTTTTTATGGATGATGATGTTGTTTGTGAGGCCGGTGTTACTGATCTAAAATCGTATGCATGCCATCCAGAGAATGCGGATCAATTGGTGCAGGATGCATTCATTGATGTTCCAAGTGAATTGAGTGACAAAAGTTTTGCCAGTATTCCATCGCGTGATGAGCAACAACAAAGCGGTGGCACTGGAAAAATTGAAGGGCTATTCAAAAAAATTGAAACTCATTTGAGTGAAGAATTGGTGCAAAAAACAAACGCTATTTATCACTTTGAGGTTAAAGGTGATGAAGCAGGTACATGGTTTTTAAATCTGAAAGAAGGCAAAGGTAGTTGCGGCAAGGGCAATGGTGGTGTCAAACCAGAAGCAACACTCACAATGGAATCAAATCATTTTTTCGATATGTTTTCTGGTAAATTGAAGGCAACATCGGCATTCATGTCTGGAAAGCTTCGTATTACCGGTGACTTACAAAAAGCAATGAAATTGGAGAAATTGATGGGCAGCTTGAAATCCAAACTTTGAAGCATTTTTGCTTTAAAATATGAATCTAAAATCTAAATATAATCATTATTGGATTCTATTTTTTGACTGGATGGACCAATCGGTGGATGTGTGTTGGTGTATGGAGTTTAAAAATGTCTTTATAAGCAACTGAAATGAACAATTCGAGCAATAAAAATCAATATTTTGTTAAATTATTAATATTTATATAGTTGTTTTTATTTTTATTTTCTATTTTTAATATTTTGCTTTTTTCTCGAATCGATTGAATCGTCGTTCACTATGGCAACATAATCAAAATTAATTTAACAATATTCATTAATTTGAATCAATTAAATATGATAATCAAAACATGTTGTCATCAATAATAATGATAATAATAATATTTTCATGTGGCGGAAGCTTTATCAAACATGATACGTGATGCTGTCGAATGAATTTGATATGTTTTACAATGGTAATTGATTTTTCTAAAATATAATTCGTTTAGTAAAGTAGTTTCGGTAATTGAGACCTAAACAGTGGCATCCGGACGATTATCAGCACTGACATCATGATGTCTCTGCAACAAATTCATACATTGGAATAGGCATTGTGTACTGGCGGCTGATATTGCCTTTAGAAGCAATAAATCTGGATCGGTTGAATTTAATGGTGGATCAACATTTTCGATGGCTCGTGTTAATATCGCATTACTAAATAAATGGAAAAAAAAGAAAAGAAAAGAAAAGAAAAAAAAAGATGAAACGATAAATCAATTTAAATGTTTCTCAAAATTTAACCGAAAAGCAAATCAAGTGTATATCTTCTTTAAATAAAATTGCTCACCATAATTCTGTATTTTGTAATTGTTGACGAGCTTCACCGAACGCATCCGATGCTGCAACCTGTTCCCGAGGCGGCAATAATTCAAATTGTGAACCAATCGACTGATAAATTTCGAATAGATGAATAATTAAAGAATGAACAATTTTACAATTTCTATTTGTAAAATTGTCTTTAAATCATTCAAACCTGTGTATGACATTCGGCTATATTTCGTAATGCATCAACCCATTCTTGTCGAGCTCGTGCATTACTGGCCCTTAATTTCAATGTATCACCGGTCGCACAGCTAATTGTAAATGTTCGTGAATCCTCATCACTTGGACATACTACAGCGCCCGCAAGATGCTCTTGCCATCGTGGCGTATTTCCGATAATATTCGGTGGTGTCGAATCTTCAGGTGCGTTATCACATATGTAATAGCTCAATGTTCCCGTTTGTGCATCAACCGTAAACCAACGATATTGCCATCCTATATATTTCAATTCCCAAACGTTTTTTATCCAATTATCATTAGGTATTAATATGAATTTAATTTGTTTGATATTTGCTTACCTTTGACTACATTTGTATATTTACATAGAAAACCGTTGATTGGATTTTGTTTACCAAAATTGCTTGTATTTCGAGTTGTTGTTTGCTCCATAAGAACTGTTAACCCTTCAGCACTGTTGCAGCTATTGAAAACGATATCTTTGCTAAATCAAATAATGAACCAAATCAAAGAAAGTCGAATACACTCGTTCAAGTAACTTTTAAAGTATCAAACTCGGCTACACAAAATATAAATAGATATGCACATCCACAAAAAAAAAAGGAGATGAAAAAGAAAAACTATGACAGCTGATGATTCAATCCATCGTTCAACTAACTATTCGATCACAACACCAATATCGATTTCTTCGATTCGATTGGTTTTCAGAATAATGAATAATTCAATACCTATCTTTATGATTTATGCGAGATTATTTCGTTTTGGATTTTCTCATGAATGCTAATTTTCTATCCAAATATTCCGAACTAATCGGTTGTGAGCGAATAAAATCACCTTGATACTGACAAAAAGATTGGTTTTTAGTTCATATTCAAATAGGCGCTGCTGTGCTCATGTCATGTATTTGAATTTCCGCGGGAATTTGGGTCAATTCTTTTGAAAATACGAAATAAATGTTGAATATTTCGTTTGCCTTTCAAATAAATGAATAAATCGTTCTGATTCATTTGGACTGGATTATCGGCGACTGCGTGTGCAAACTATAAAAATATTAAAAAATTGTGCCATTGTTCATGACAAAGTATTTGTGGTTTATGCATTAGAATGACTTTTTCTTCATTTTATACTAATTTTTTTGTTTCAAATTAGCTATTAAAATATTGGGGCTCAAAAGATAAGGCGCGCGCGATAAATATCGTTATGAAATAAAATGAGGTTTATTGTGATTTTTACAATAAATTATTTTATGATTTTTTCATCATTTCAATGCGTTAACGAAAGCAATAAATTGAAAATCCTCTTATCATCGTTTTGTACCGAAAAAAGTAAACAACTGCGCCCTCATTTACATTCTACTCTTAAACTGTTGAACGAATTAATATCATTCTATTTTCTTGGATTTTGGATATGAAAAAAAATTGTAGTTTTGCAGTTGCTATTAAGTTTCTGAATGGATCGTCGAAATGGAATGCAATTATTTGGCACGATTCTTTTTCTTTTTTTTTCCTTTTTTTTTTGAATTAAAAAGAAAATGAACGATGCCGGATACCAGCTAAACAAACCATCTTTAAACACCATAGAAATATACCCGGAAGTGATACATTTGTTCAGATTATGCAAATGGATGATTGAGTTCATTGTCTCAATTTTTAAACATTGGGATCAAAATGTTGATAAAAATACTTGATCTTTGTAATTTATAGTCAGTTTGTTTCTTATATCTAAAAATATTTTTCATCACAAACTTTAAACGTTATGATATGAAATGAAAGCATTGATAAACCAAAAAAAATTGATCTTTTCATCGTTATTCATTTTTCATGCACCCATCGCATGAGAAAAGAACGGAGAAAAAAACGTGTAATTTTTTTTTCTTTCTTTGGTTTATTTGTTTTTCAATAAAAATATACTGTTCCAAGTTCCAAGTACTGTTCAAAGATGTGTTCTTTACGAAACACACATTTAACAGACAAGACAATCTGAATGTGTTAACAACAGTATACCGCGCAGTGAGATATGGAATATGAAATCACAAAGGTAAATATATTATCGCTCAATACTTTCGGCTTTAGGCACACGGCACTCGCCACTCGGCACTTTTACAATTATAAAAACACAATACACCTGATCATTTTTGTGCGTTCTTTCTCTCTCTATCTGTCATCTTCTCTCTCTCTCTCACTATCTCATACAATGTTCTTTCTTCATTTTTTTTTTTCACGTCATAATTTCTTGCTCTGTGCAATCAAGCCGCCATACATTTGGCTCCTTTTTATTCTCTTTATTTCTCTTTACGCTCTTATAAAATGAGTACACTTAGTTCAAGCCGCTTCATTTTTCCTACAATAGTGATATAATCGACAGTACGGATATTGCGGTATAACGTCTTCAAATAAAATCATTTGTTCATTTGTCCGATTTATTAAATTTTGAGCGAAATAAACGCATTAAATCGCACATAATAAGTACATGGCTTCAGTATCCCAGAGAGGGCAACCAAATAAAACGAACAACAAGTATTTCACAATTTACAATACAATTAATATTTGAAAAGGAAAAAATGAATTAAACATTCGCAAAAAAAAAGAAAAAATATTTATTAAAAATATTCCTATTGATTTAAAAGTTTCGATTCGAGCAGCATTTGACGAGTCGAACGAATGCGATATTCGTTTTTCATTAATTATCACATTGATCTTGTATAACGCACGTTCGTGGTTCGAACAAGTTAACACACTTGAATATACATACAGGTATCTGGTTGAAGTAGCATTTCAGTTTTTCGAACCATTTTGATTCAGTCATATCGACAAATATTGAGCAATCGAAACTGGGATGCGGCAAATTTAAATTTATACAACTTCTCTTCTCTTCATTTTTATTAAGAAAAAAAGAAGAAGAAAAAAAAACATCCAACATTCAAAAAGGGTGATTCGCAGACATTGGATTGCATTTTGAAAAGTGGTGTGACAACAAGTGGATTGAACTTGTGGTGCCCAGGTGAGTCATTTTTGTTCAACTGAATTTATTTTTCTTTTTCATATTGAGATAAAACTAAATAGTTACGTTTTATAAAATAGTTAATTCTTGATGTTAGGCGGTGTTAGGTCAGAACAAGTGAGATGAATTTTCCCCATAAAACGAACAGAAATTCAAACTTTTTTGAAACTAAACAAAAAAAATACATTCGAAATATTCAATATTCCGAATATTTTACAAAAAGAAAATTTTCGATTTGACTACTATTATTTTGCGTTGAAGAGCTTTTGAATGTTTGTTAGTCTATAATACACTGAAAACAAAGAATCATTTATCTTGATAATTGATGTGCGTGGCGAATATTTGTGTGCAAGATCCCATCTATTGTGGTAGCCTTATGGCACTTATGATAAGCATTCATCGATGAACAATTGAATGGCAGAGAATTTCACTCATAAATTTCATTAATTCGATTTTAACCGTCACCGATGATTATGATGGCCACGAACACGAATCCATTTGATTAGTTAGTGTTTCATTAAAATTTCCTTGTGTGTGTGTGTTGTTTTTTTTTACTTTTTGTTTGATTTAATCTGTAAGTCATGCCAAAAGAGACGAACGATCATGTGACTGATCCAGTTCCAGAGAGGTGAAATAATTCCAAATAAAACGAATATGAAAATGAAGAGAGCTATCCGTCGACAGTAGGGATTTGATTCACTGTCATGGAATTGCTCTCTTTATCTACTGTTCGAAAGTCATCAGAATGTGATATCAAAATGCAAACATTTGCATTTTATGCATCATTTTTTCATCCATTTATTTATTATTTATCTTAATTGCTGCGATTATATTTGGTGGATGACGAGGCAAAAAGTTGGCCTCATATATTCATACGCACAACAACAACACCCAATACGTTGATACAAATAATATATGTATGTAAAAGTTTTTCGAATAGAATTTTTTTCTTTTTTAAATAAGCGAAATATTTACTCAAGACTCAGAGGCAGGTAATGCTCTACACCGAATTCGTTGATACAATGAATGGGCCTAATTGTAGCTAATGAAAATTGACAGAAGCAGTGAACAAACTGGAGCAGACCGAATCATCGAATAATAATTGCAGCCTTTGATCTATTGTATTTCACAAATAGATTGCATAACCGTTCAATGCTCATTACATTTAAGAAAGAGAAAGAAAAAAAAACAGAAATTCCGTTGAAAAATTCAATATTGAAATTATTCCAATGATAAGGAATAGACAACGGCATCAATGGAAATTGGTTGTGTTTACATTGGGATTATTTGCCAAATATTTGCTCATCTCCCAGTTCATTTTTCTCAAAAGTTTTTCAGTTTAAATATCTATTTTTCTTCCATTTTGTATTCCTCATATTCGTTGTCGTATGCATATTGCATATGTTGATGCTGATGGTGTTCAGTGCTCAGTGCTCATGTTTAAAATTATTATTATTATCAATTCAGACCGCAGCTATTTTTTTTCTTCTTCTTTTTCGTTCCAGATATGTGCCATTTTTAGGTGAAAATAAATGAGCAAATACAGATCATTGCAATCATTGGTTATCATTTATAATCATATTCATATATTGGCGGAATGGCCTTTTTAAGAAAAATTCTTGTATTCAAATGGTAATAATTAACGCAAACAAAACGAATTATTATTATTATAAAATATTCGTGCTTTACCTTTGAGTAAATATTTTCTTTGTACAAATTTTGAAACTGATAAGAAACATTTCACTTTGTTTTATATCATTGTTCTCAACTTGATGAGAATGAGATATGAATTGATATGAATTGGAAAGACACAATATTTGTAGATAGATTCATTGAATCTATCATTATTATTATTGTCATTTCATGATATATCATTGTGAAGTTTTTTTTTTTGGAACCAAATTGAATGAAATCCACATCTTGCAACAATTTCCTTCTTTCTGTTCAGTTTTTGTATTTTGAATTGGATTATTGTGTTCAGTATTATTTTAAATATGCTTTAGTTATCGAAAATGTTATCATCCAATTTGCTAGACCTAAAGGTACGATTCGCCTGAAACCATTAATTTATTGCTCGAAACATATTAGCTGATTCTGACGTATAAACGTTTTCTATCAACCAAAATCACTAAAATGATTCTTGTTACACGTTGTCCAATCGTTCTAAACAGAGATAAATCCATTCTCAGTATGTGCATTATGAGAGGTTCCATGCTATGATCGGGTGTTATACTTTGTCCGTATCACAAATTCAGAAAATTCCAATTTCGATACTTCCATTACTTTGGAACAACATCGTGCTGACAACGGATTCCATTGATTATTCAGAAATTTTGTCTTTGACTATTTAAATTCCGAGTTTCAACATCCTCTCAATTTACAACGGAAGATATTCGAAATACTCAAAAAGTACTCGCATTGGACAGTGGCAACACCGATGCTTCATTTAATGTGACAGCGCGCCGTTGCATACACTACACACTGTATCAAATGTCAAATTGTTTGAAAATCATTGTTATAACGTATCTCAACAACAACACAGCTACAATAGTTCTTCCCTTTGTTTGGCGTGCTTTTTTTTTTGTTTCATTCAATTTATATTAAAAAATAGTATCAAAATGATGCGAAGCCAAGAAGATAAAGAAAATTTATATGCTGCTCAAATTGAGCAACGAATGATGTCTCACATTGCGTATGGAAAGGTGTAAGTGTTAGAATTATTCAATTTTTTCTTTGTGATTGTTGATTGTTCATTGTTTCTTTTAAAAAAATAGTTATGAGTGGGGCAAGGATGATTTTGAGCTGGGAAGCGCATTAGGCAAAGGAAAATTCGGACGTGTATATGTAGCACGTGAAAGAAAATCCCAATTTATGGTAGCAATGAAAATAATGTTTAAATCAGAATTAGTAAGTGGACGCGTTGAAAAACAAGTATTGCGTGAAATTGAAATTCAGTCGCGTTTGAAGTAAGTGCTTTCACTTTGATTGGTGTTCATTGATGATCCATCAAATATTGATTTTTGATTATTTATTATTCCGAAAAGGCATCCAAACATTTTACGATTGTACACATGGTTTCACGATGATCGGCGCATTTATTTAGCATTGGAATTGGCATCAGAAGGTGAGTTATATCGACACTTGCAAAATGCACCAAACGGACGATTCCCAGAAAATCGAGCTGCGCGTTACACGTACCAAGTGGCCGATGCGCTTCATTATTGCCACTTAAACAATGTTATCCATCGTGATTTAAAGCCGGAAAATCTCATGCTTACATGCGGCGATGAAATTAAATTGGCGGATTTTGGTTGGTCGGCTCACACCAAATCAAATAAACGTAAAACAATGTGTGGGACTTTAGATTATCTGGCTCCTGAAATGTCAGTTATATTCTTTTTTGTTTCCTCGAAGTAAAATTTCGATAAAAATAGAATTTAAATTTGTTTTATATATTTTTTTCAGGGTTGAAGGACGATCTTATAACGATACAGTTGATCAATGGTGTTTGGGAATATTGTGTTATGAATTTTTGGTCGGTCGACCACCATTCGAAGCACCAGATTCCGAAAATACTTATGAAAAAATTCGAAGGCTAGACATTGATTATCCAAGTCATTTGTCGATCGGTGCGAAAGATTTGATCGCTGGTGTAAGTCTTATTATTTTATCTAAATTTAAGGTATGCATTTAATATTTGTATTGCAATTCATTTGACAGCTGTTGCAGAAAAGCCACAGTGCTCGTTGCAGTCTGGTTGACGTGATGAAACATTCCTGGATCAAGTCTCATAATAATTAGTTAAATTTGCATTCTTTGATTTTGTTTTTTTACACAAATCTAACAGGAGATTTAAAATGTTTTAAAAAACCAAATATAGATATCCTCCCTGTTACTCAAAAGCTATTGTTCAATTTGAATTGAATAAAATGACGTTTTAAAATGAATACATGATGCACACATAATTTATTTCCAGAAATTGCACTTCCTTTCAAAAGATCTAATAAACTACGGC
>GL501519.1:2633145-2643697 GCA_000149185.1 Mayetiola destructor
GAATGAATGATAGAAACTTGAAATTTAAATGGGCATTGAACCGTCTGAATCATTTTCCATATAACTTAAGCGTAAATTTCCAAGAGAACAGGCCGTCAATAAAATATTTGAATCCGATGTAAAGGCGAGACAATGTACAGCTTCTTCATGCCGTTTTATTATTCTGGACAAAACGAAACAGCTTTTCCGGTTAAACAGTATTAATTTCAAATGCCGAAATGATGAAAATGTCATGAATTGTAATGGCATTAAATGAGAATACCTTGATATTGTTTTACTTTGATTCCAAACACAAACGTTTCCACTATCATCAGAACTAACAATGTGCATGCCGTCGGGACTATTTATCGTGGATGATTAGATGGAATGGTAGGTAATTCAACATATAGAAATTTGCCTTAACAGAAATGATATTGAATGCAAAAAATAACCTGAATAGGCAGCTACGAATCGCTTCTCCATTTTCTTGGGACAATATATTCGTTTTAGATCCATCGATCATATCCCATAATATAATAATTCCATCGACAGATGCTGATGCCAGAACACCACCCTATAAATTATATTCAAGGCAAAGAAAAAAAAATAGAATTGAACGAGTTTCCTAATTCAAAACTTTAGTTCCCGATTTGACCGTCGTTGCAGCGCCGCTTGAATTCGACAGCCGCATTGCAAACAAATAAATGACTTTTGAATTTTTCAACAATCACAACGGCGTTCGATTGAAAATGTCAATTTTCAGTTGTGGAACCGATTAAAACAAAAAATTTGGTGCAGAAGAAACAGTGCAAGTGTGCAACGTTCAAACACAATGGATTCAAATCGTCGTGATTTTGATCCATTGAATATTTGGTGGAATAATAAAACATTAAAAATCGACAAAATAACACCACATAAAATTGTTGTTGTATTTCTATTACAAGAATATTTAAAAGTAAAAAGTGAACATGAATTGCATGACGTGTATCCGGCTATTTATTCAAAACGTTTTTGTATGCTGCTATTGAATTTAATTCAATATCCAGACATGTCATATAAGGATTTAATTGAATTTTTGATGAGTTCGGGTGCGGGTATCGATTCCAATCATCTACGAAGCTTTGAAGAGCTGATGGAAAGAATGTCAACGTATGGCATCGATGTTTTATTTGATATGCAGCTATTCATTGGAAAACTATTGACCGATAATCAATATGTAAATCAATTTGGAATTGTTGGCTTTTACATTCGTCGGATATTGTTGGCGCTCAATAAAATGGGCTTCAAAGGGATTAGTGATTTGTATGATAGTATTCTTGCTTATTATGATAAAGGTGTACGAGCGATAGCATTTTCATCAACTGGTGATAATACATCAACATTTGAACCGATTCATGAAACGTTGGCCAGTTCGTCATCGATGATGGCCGATATGTCAACAAACGAACAACTTCAACAAACAAAACGGCATCTGTCATTATTATTACCGACCAGCACATCAACGAAAGATCGAAACGGTCATGGAAAATGGTCAGTGAAACAGGCCGATTTATTCATTGCACAGCAATGTAATTTACTAGAAAACAATGAAATTTATGCCATGAAACCGATTGAATTGCAACAACGTTTAAACGAAATTATCGATGATATTCCAATGTATACACAAGCACATGCCCTTACCTATTTGAATAGCCTGCGTGTACGGGATTTTTTTAGTTCGCTTGATTCATATCATCATGCCTATGATCAAAGTTCATGCCGTGAAACGGGTACAACTGTTTCCACAAATAACGATTCTGGTCAACCGCCCAGCGAAAATCAATTTAAGGGCACCAACAAAGGTCTACAGTATTCCAGTTTGAATTTGGCCATTCTTCACATGCAATTCGGTCATTATAATGAAAGTTTATCAAATTTAAGTGAATGTATAATGTTGGCACAGGAGGCTGGTGATAAAACTTGTTTGCAATTGGCCCAATTGTGGTTATGTCTACTTGACAAAAAATATGTTTTGTTATGTGAAGCGAATGTCACGAGCCAATTGGAAAGTTCAGCCGTTCATTCAGTTTCATTGGGCGTTCAGTTTGTGGTCAATGTTGCGGCCATTTCAGGTAAATCTAAATTAATTTTTGTTTATTGTGCTTCATTCAACAAACATTTCAATTTATTTATTTTTATTTTTTTTTTTTTAAAGGCGTTGTTCCATCGAAATTATTCGAATTGCTGATGAAAAGTGAAGTCATCAATTTTCAACACAGTCTTATGGATTTAGTTGCAAACAGTTTGTCACAAAAAGCGGCCGTTTGGCAATTATATGGTAAAACTGAGCTTAGTTCACTTTGTAATCAACTATTGCTTCAAGTTGTGCGCTCCAACAAGGATACCGATTGTATTGAAAATAGCGAAGCTGTTTGCTTGTCATTGTGTTCGGTGGCACTGTGGTTGAGTTTACAAGGTGAATTTGTTTTATCAGCCGTGGTGATACAACATGCAAGCGAACGTTTTCCACGTGATCCAAATTCGAGGCATTGGCAAAAGACCGAAGCATATATTCAATTACAGCAGGCAATCCATCGTTGTAAATGGACCGATGGTTTACGTGCATGCAGTCGAATTCGTATATATGACAAAACAATGAGCACTTTACAATTGGCCACATTGAACATAGCCCGTGGTAATGGTACAACAGCTTATAAACAATTACAACAATTGCTAAATGATGATTGTTTGGAACCAATTTATTGTGTACGTGCCATGATCCTAATGTCAAATACATTCTTTCGCGGTGAATTAATATCGAGCGGTGATAAACGATTTTCGGCCGAAGCAATGGGAATACTGAATGAAGCATCCGTTTATGCAAAAGAAAAATATTTATCATATGAGGCGGCTATTGTGGATTTGCATACAACATATGTATTATTATTGATGGGAATGCCACAACAAGCATTAAAACTAATACGAAATTGTATGGAAACAATTTTAGCTAATGCTGGCATTTATGATTGTGCGCGAACACAATTTTTATTTGTTAAATGTTTGATTGCGACCCAGGGAAACGATCAAGATGCCAAAATCAACAAACTAACATCCACATTACCAATTTTAGAAGAATGCATTCAAAATTTTATGCGATTAGAAGCTTATGCAAAAGTAAAGGATATTTACATATATTTGACGGTGTTTTATGATGGTGTTGGTCTCGAAGCCGAACGTAATCGATGGGCGTGCAAATTTCGTCATTTTGAAGAACAATATCCAACACCAACTGAATATCTCAACGTATTTTTATAAGTGAAAAATGACAAAGTGTTCATTTTTGTGTACAAAATGAAATAAAAATCCATTAAAATTGAAAATAAACGAAAGAGTCTTTCCAATAATTCTTTTCGAATAGGAAAACAAATGTGTATGCCATCTAGTTCTTGGATATATTTCTGTATTATTTGAAAAAATAAAAATCCACGCACCTGTGGTGATATTCGTACGCTGGTTACACTATATTTATGGCCCTTTAAAGGTGAATAGCTTTCCTCTAAAAATCCGCTACCAACATTCCATTTCCAAATTCGAATCAATTTATCGCTGCGACAAAGTAAATAGGTAATTTGTTACTTAAATTGACTTATTGCCTTTTGATTTGATAAAATTTATTAATATTCACCTTGATCCTGTCACCAGTAAACTGTTGCCCCAAAATTCCACACAAGTCACATCTCGTGAATGAGCCTTTATTTCTTGTAAGACTTTTACATGTTTTGCTACTAATCGCGACATTTCTTCGCTCTCTGAATTATTTGAACTGCACACAACCGATACCGTGTCTTTATTTTCCAAAAGAGGAAGTTGAAAGCCCACTCTATTGAAATGATTGTTGAGACAAGCTTTATCGGTCCCTTTTTACTAATTTTCGAAATTCTTTTGGATAATTTAATATCGTGAAAAATTAATAATGTCTCGCTGAATCAGTCAGTTTATTAAATGAAAAAAAAAGAGAAAAAGAAAAAGCCTTGACACAACTATACGAATAGCACTCATACAAGTGTTTTATGATCAATCGATATAACGGATTTGAGGCGTTTGATGTTTTTATCAAATCTCAACAAAAAGCCACGTATGAAATATTCAATGTGCACTTTTGTACAGTATACCAAGTAAGTGTTAATTACAATAATTTTTACATGAGAATATATTTCTATCACCGATTGAGTTCGGAACTATTTCAAACCACTGGACAGCGATATTCTTCGAACGGCTTTATTGCTATGCGGAGGCATCTCAACTAAGGCAAAATATATTTTCGTCGTCAATTCCGGCAATTCTCCATTATTTTCTGAATGACCAAAATTCAACATCGAACATTGATGAATGAATTTTTAATGAATTATTTTTTATTTCATATGTTTGACTAATGAAACAGTGGCACTATTTCCCATTATATCTTTATACTACCATCAAATCAACCATCAAATTGTTGTCCGAGTGTCAGCTCTTTTGTGTTAGTAGTTTCATGATTATCCATTTGCTGGCCTACACAATATTATCCATCGCATTTTTTTAACGATACAATGGCAAATGAATCAATCGATGCATGCTCCTTTTTTATCCATGTTCAATGTTTACATGTTTACGTCTGATTCTATATATACAATGTTCATATACATCTATGACACCCATAATAAAATCATGAATATTTTTGTTTTCTTGAAATTTATTAAAACAAATAGATTATAAATAATTATGGTTTTAAATCAAAATGAATCGGAATCATTATGAAAAAGCCTGCCGAAAACAGTTACAGCTGAATTGATTCCAGCACCTCGCCTCGAAATGATTTTGAAACGAACGAATGCCGCTCCGATTCCGCCCTCAATTATTTCCCCTTTCGCTGCTGGATCATAGAAATTAACGTGTTGTATGGCTTTTATTGTATCATTGTAGTAGCCCTTCTGCAATTGGATAACGTTCAACGTATGATTCAATCTACGATTGTGATTAAAGTTGTTTTATTTTATTTCTATGAAAAGAAAAAGGTTTGCATTACCAATGGAAATGTTAAAATGCGAGTTTGAACTTTTAAAAAGATTCGGCAAGCTTTTGCAGTTTGGAAACCAATGGCTTGAACATCGTAAATTTTCCCCCACTTTTCGACAGTTAACGTTCCAGCCGAATTCATAGAAAAAATAATAAGTAACACTACGATCGTGAATTTCATTCTGAAGTTAACTGAAATTGTTTACAAATAAATGATCATCACTTTTATTGACGTTCAATCATCATTTGTTTAAAACTAGATGCCTATGATAAGATATTGATTATGTTTGATAAGATACATGTGTTGTTTTGTTTTGATTCACTTCATCGGGCACTGAAAAAACAAATGACAATAAAAACAAGATCGTTAAAATTTTCAAATTTTCTTTCATTCATGTTCAGACGCAGTACAGAGGACATAAAAAGATTTTCAGGCCTTTTTCTTTCTTTTAAAATAATTTTTTGAACAATTTAAAATCATAAATGGATCCACTACGAATGTTGACTCAATCAGAAGGGAGTGAGAGGTAAAGGATTCGTGCATTCTTGATTTTCTTCCTCATCAATCGATTGTATGCTTGCGTCATTTCAAAACGTGGCCAATATCGTTTATGGTGTTAAGCGCTTTGGATCACGTGGAAACATTGATGTTTTACGAATATTATCCAAGCCCAAATACAACATAACCACACGTTCCATTCCAATACCGCCGCCTGCATGTGGTGGACATCCAAAACGGAACGCTTCAATGTATGAAGCTATTTTCGAAATATCGACTGCATGATGTTTGGCGCGTTCAATTAAAAATTCTGGATCGTGGATACGTTGAGCGCCTGATAGAATCTCTTCACCTCGCATAAACATATCGTATGAATTTGACCATTTCTGCAAACATATGAAAAAATGGAAAAAATATATCAAAACAATATTTCTGATCATTTGGGATGAAATAACGCACTGGATTATTTGGATCTGGCATTGTGTAGAAAGGTCGAATTGCCAATGGAAATTTATCTAATATGTAAAAATCAGTATCATATTTGGCTTTAACCAGACGTCCCAATAATTTTTCATTGGGTGTTGACAAATCTTCTTGATCATCCATTTCGATGCCAACCTCACGGAGCATAGCAACACCTTGTGAGTATTCTAAACGCAATGGTGGCTCTAAAAATTTGAACGTTTCAACATTGTATTGATTTCCAACAGCTGCAATTTCATTTGCATATTGATCACGAAGGCCTTTGAATATTTCGGTGAATGTATTGCCGATTGTGTCGAGAACTTCATGATAATGATATTTAAATGACATTTCCAAATCCAATCCAACGAATTCCGTTAAATGACGATGTGTATTCGAATCTTCTGCACGGAATACAGCGCCAACGGTATACACTTTGTCAAAATCAGCTGCAATTGCCATTTGCTTGTACAGTTGGGGCGATTGAGCCAAATATGCCGAATCTATTTTGTTTATTTTATTTTTGTTTTTTTTTTGTGATAAAATTCATTTTAATAATTTATTCTTTCTTCATAAGGACGCAATGGAATTTTACCTTTGAAATAGCTGACCGTAAACACGTTTGCTCCTCCTTCACTAGCGGCCGAGATAATTTTCGGTGTATGGATTTCAGTGAAGCCCTGTCGAGACAAAATATCACGGAATAAACGACAAACGCCAGCTTCTAAGCGGAAAATCGCTTGATTGGCTGGTGTACGTAGGTCCAAAACACGATTATCGAGTCGAGTATCTTGGTTGACGCGAATGTTAAGGCTACTGGGATCCTAAAATTATATCAATGAAAAAAATTCCTTAAATTCGCATTGTCCACAAAATAATTGCATGTAAAATCTCAGCTTGAACATACGTCGTTTTTCTCCGGGCGAGAAGCATCTTCAATTTGTAGTGGTAATTGCGGTTTTGCTGACGAAACCAAATACATTTCCAAAACTGATAATTCCAAATTCTGTTCAGTACATGATTCAATTTTTGATGCAACTGTTACCACTTTAGCGCATAAATCGATTATGCTTTCTTTGTTGACACTAAATTGAATGGAAAAATTGATAATTGATATGACCATTGGTGATCCGTGATGAAATATTTTGATATTATATTTAAACGAGTAATTGATGGATGACTCACCTGCCAGAAAATTTTACCATCTGTTTTGATACATGGTCATTTACGGCAATTACACATTGAATGGTTGAGCTTTGCTGACGCAATATTAAGAAACATTGTTTTCCCTTACAGCGCGATGTATGCACACGTCCACGTATCCAAACATTTTGGCCCGGATTGTTTTTAACGAATTCAGGCAATTCGGACACTTTTGTGAAAACTCTATTCTCGTGACGGTCTTGTGATTGAATCAACTTCGACACGCCATATTTTCCTGATGAATAATCATCAATAGTTTCAGCTTCATTTGTAGCTCCTGAAGTGACTGCGGCTGCTGCCTTATATTCGGCTTTCTGAATCGAATTAAACAAAAAAATTTGTAATTACATTACATTATTTATGTTTCAGCGCAAGCAGTATTTTAATGTAAACCTTGGCAGCCTTTGCTGCTTCTTTTGCTAGTTTTTTGGCTGCCTTCTTCGACTGTGATTCACCAGAATCTCCAGGCTCAACAGCTGTTTCTGCTTTTGGATCCGAACCCATGCTTATAAGTTATCTGCAAAAAAATTTTAATATTATTTTTGAAAAATGCTTTCAATTAAAAACTTCTCTTATGGATTCGTATCGCTTCAAAAAATGCAATTCGAATAATTTGCACGTCTATCGCAACGTAAATTTTATGACTCTCGTAACCTTTTTCTACACACTTTTTTATTTCGACACCGAGATAACCTCAACCAGATAGAATTTAACTTCGATAAAAAGATCATTTGAACATTTCCATAAACGAACACAATGACGAATTAGAACATGTTTTTTTTTAGGCAAGATTATTTCAAAACCTTACCAGAAAATACAATTCATATGCTTACATTTTATAATGTAGGGAATCGACAATGCCGGGCCACGTCGTGTACGATCAGACAGAGCATGCAACAATGCAGATATAAAATGTTCGCCCAAAAAAAACCCATACAATTTATGATGAAATACTTAAATGTGGTAAATGTCAGTGAATTATTTTGAATCTCAATTTGATACCGACAGAGGCGCTGTCAACCAATTTGAAGGAACCAAACGACAGCTTTTCAGAAGACGACTTTCTCAATTAATTTTTGCATACAATATCCAAAGATTGATGTCATTGTATTGTGTTTGTTCGGATATGCGATAAAAAAATTTGGTTTATAAAAATGTCCAGCAAAAATTCAGAGTAAGTAGCTAGATGGTGAGAAGAGTAAAAAAAATGAATTCCAAACATTTGTCTGATTGGAATGTATTTATTTTTCTGTAAACGAAAATAGTTTGAAAATCATGCCCAAAGCGATGGTATGTGAATGTGATGATAGTATATTTTCCGGTGATATAACTGTGTCCAGTGGCTGTATAATTCATCCCCGTGTTACAATTATAGCAAAATCCGGCCCCATAATTATTGGCGAAAATTGTCTCATCGAAGAATACACAACAATTATATATGATACCGGTGAGGATACAAGCTCAATGTCTAAACCGCCCGTATTTGTCATTGGTGCTAACAATGTATTCGAAGTGGGTTGCCGTGTTGAAGCCTTGCAAATTGGCGAAAAGAATATTTTCGAATGTAAAAGTTTTGTGTCGGCAGCTGTTAAAGTGACAAACAATTGCATTGTAGGTGCCGGATGTCGATTAGTCGGTGAACGAACGTTAACAGAAAATACAATTATTCATGGCAAACATTGTGGTGAACGCGAAGCTATTGAAAAATCTGGAGTAAGCGGCAGACATTGGACTTCTATTCATTTCTCTAATATTAATGTAAACTAAATTGGATTATTTTTCTCTTTCTATTTTTCGAATTTGCTGTAGTCACATTCACTTCAACTGGTATTCCTGCGGAAACTGTTCCCCAATTATCATTTGCTACGAAAAGCAACGTTCGATCCGAAAAAAATCAAAGGACAAATTTAACATTATTATGGAAGAAAGAATCCTTGAGCCTTGAATAAATTAGAACTTATAATATTGGCAATCTGATTTCATTTCATTTCCATTCAGGAGCAGCGGAAAAACTAAAAATTTCAAAATGTTGCTCAATAGTGGAGAAAATTACAACAAATTCATTTCAATAGGTATAGTATTGATTTATTTTTAATAAAATCGGTAAGAATGGTCCATCGAAAATATATAGGTATTATTCTCTTGGTAATCTGGATTTTTATGAGTCAAAAGCTGACAATTTCTTTCGTTTGTTTTCTTTGTTCGGGCAGTGTTCCCTTCGGAATATTGAATATTATACTAAAAATATTCCATCAATCGAGTATAAATAACATTGAGTATCAAATTATTATTATGGAATAAAATTCAATTACTATTATGAATTTAATTACAAAAAGTTCATTGTTCATTTCATATGGATCAAATCTCATTATATTATCGTTTATAAAGGTTCATAGACATTTATTGTGTCGATTTTTTCTTTTTGTCGATCTTTCTCAGAACCTGTCACTTTATATTCATATTTATTGTAATTTTTACAAGCTCACACATCATCAAATATATCAATAAAAAAATTAATATTTATTTACACAATAATTGTTCATTTTCTGTCTTTTAAATTAAATGAGTACACATAGACATCTGCAATAGCATTTTTTCACAGTCTGCAAAAAAGTACTGATAACAATTCTCGGGAAATTTCTCCAATTTTCAAATTACAAATAGTTGAAATTTGCGTAGCACTTGTATAAGCATGCAATTCCCACGTTTTAATTTATCGATGACTCTAAACACAATTGCATGCCTGTTTGTGTGTGTATATGTTTATCAGTTATTTGTTCATCATTTATCATTGTTAGTAGTAGGTCAGTTGAACTAAATATGATTGAATTCGTTGTGTCATTGTTTGTAAATTTCGGTCGTTTTTCGCTAATGTTCGATTTGCCATTTTTGTGTTTCGGTGTATTCGTTGCATTTCTGTGCAAATAAATGATCTTGTGGATTCAAATTTTCAAAGTCCAGACAAAGATTTGAATTGGTGTGCCGTATTTGGGAATGTGGCGTTAGTTCCCATTTTTCATTGTAAAGATCGTTGTCTAAACATGGTGCCATCACAACATTGCTTTTCAATGAATAGCTAACATGAAGAGCCCAAAAAGAAAATTTATCAATACATTTTATAAATTCGAAATCATCCAAAGGGAATATACCTTTGTTGGACTGATGCACAAGACAATTCATTTCGCAAAACTCCGGCTTTTGTTAATGTAAAGAATTGTGATCGCGTTACATTTGGTCTATGACATGTATAAACTCCGACATTGTACGGTTTTTCGTTATCTTGTTGCAAATCATCTAAACAAAGGTTTTGATGAATGGCTGAAACCCTGAAATTCGATAAAAATTGTATATTTCTCTTTCTCTCTCTCTCTCTCT
>GL501519.1:2644182-2665171 GCA_000149185.1 Mayetiola destructor
TTCTCTTCTCTCTCTCTCTCTCTCTCTTCTCTCTCTCTCTCTCTCTCTCTCTCTTGATTTTTATCATTAAGAGCATTCAAGCATTTACCTTCCGTAAGCGTGCACATTTTTTGTTGGAATAAATTTATCTGGATAAATATTTTTCAGATACCAATCAAACGATTTACATTTCAATTTCTCTCTCAGTACTCGACGATGTGTGACATCGCCCACATCTGGATGATTCTGTGAATGGTGAAAAATTTCCGATTGTGTTTATTTATTTTGTTTTTTGTTTCTTCTTTTTTCATCTTCTCAATGATTAATTTGCAAAAATTGACAACAAACAAGCAAATATTGAACAAAAAGAAAAAACATTTACCTTTAAATCAGGTCGATTCAAGTAAAATAAGTTTATGTATTCATCCATCCAAACTAATGCCAAACGAACTGTATTTATGCCATGGGTGTCCCTATTGTTTGGGAATCTAAAATAACAATCGCAAATGTAAATACTCTATTTTCAATGCAATTCATTTAAAATTTTAAATCTATTTGAAATAAAGAGAAGAAAAAAAAAACTTACTCATATGGATGGAAGTCACGGAATATATGACCGACACGAGAGCATGGAATGGTTTCAATAGTCCCACCACCTGTTCAAATAATTATAATTATTAATTAGAATAAAAAAATAAATTGAACTGATCGATTGGCTTACATTGCCAGATGCGGAATGACATTTCTAAATTTTCACCCCCCCATCCATCCATCAATTCGTCGTAGCCCCCAAGATCCCAAAAATAATCTCGAGCCATAGCAAATAATCCTCCGGCCATTGTTGGACTGAATGTTGGGCAAATATCAGCCTGATCACCACATTCTTTTTCCAAGCGTTCTTTTTCTTTTGTTGGAACATTTATCCAGTCAAAATGACCATTCCACGTAAAACCGCCAACCTTGAACAAATGTAAAAGTTTATTATTTAAATTTTTTCATACAATATTAGATGTGAAAAGTATAATTTACTTGGAAGCTTTTGTAACCATTGATACTGTAGTGGAAGTCCTTAGCATCAATAACATCAATTATCGGAACCAGCACACTTTTATGTGATTCTTTGATTCGAGCCAACAATGGTTCGATCCACCTGCAACAATAAAGCAACTCGATTGAACATAAATCAAGAATCAAGTGCAAACATTTTCATGTTAATCATACCCTTTGTTTGCTTCACAATGTGCATCCAAAAAGACTAGAACATCACCTCTTGCTAAACGAGCTCCGGCTAAACGTGCTCGAATTAATCCTAACCTGTAAATGAATTTTTGTTCAGTAAAATATTTCAATTATTATGATTCCATTGTTTTCAATTTGAGTAAAGATAAAAGAAAGATATAAAAAATAATGGAAATATACAAATTATTATTATTAACATGACAATTATTTGTAGATCATGAGTTATGACATTTGGTGAAAGTAGCATTCGTGTGAATTTTTTCACCAATTTAGATCAATGACTTTATCAGATTGTCGTTTTCGGTATTAATTTTATTATCGTTTCGAAATTGCCCATTGTTTAAATAATAGGGTACTTATTCACACGCATCATTGTGTTGCTATATAACAATCGATCTGAATTAAAATCGAATGCAAGGGCACATCAAATCATTTTTTTTTTCTCATTTTCTGTCTATTAGAGCTGAAAAAATCGTTTTGAATATATATGTTAAATATGAATAAAACCGGTTTTCATGACATTTTCGTTGTAATAAAACCCATCCAAATGTTGAGTTGGTTCTTCGTTTCGTTTTCTATTTCGAAGAATTTTTTCTATTCAAAAAGTTGTCAACTGAATCAAATTCCATAATCATTCAAAATATTATATGTATCGTTCGAAATTTATCATTTAATATCGAGTATGATAGAAAGTTGAAGAGAAGAAAAATGAAAGAGCAAAAAGCATTGAAAATGAGAATGAGAATGGAAACAATCAAGTCAAAGAATCAAACCATCTAACTTCACCGGTATACAGTTATGAAAACCGAACGAAGTCAACCTATTATAAACGATTATAAAGGCGTTCGTATCCACAATTCGTCTGCGCATTTAGTTGATTTCGATCATTATTTTCATCACCGTTGAGAATTCAGCACAATCGAAAATACGTATACAATATATTTTTGTTTAAGATTAAATGAAAAGAGAAAAAATTAAGAAAGAAGCTAAAAAAAAAAACCAGAAACAGAAGAAACAAGAATTAATTATCATGCAAATGATTTTGTTGAAACAAGGTAAAATAAAAGATTGAGGAAAGAGAAAGAATAAGGAAAGCAAGTAATTTATGCGTCAAGCGCGTATCGCGTAAAATGAAGTAAGAAGTAAGAATCGAATCGACTCTTCCAAACGAAAAATGAAATGTTAGGTGTTACGTATTGGCATGTTTGGAGGCCCCATCAAGTCAAACATAACAATTCAAGAATAAAAGAAAAACACAAACAAACAAAAGCAAAAACCTACAAAACAATATGAGGAAACAAGTGAACAAGTGAACAAGTGAACAATCAAAAAACGAAATCAATGACAAAATTGCTCCGATTTTGACAGTCTGATTCATTTTGGTGAGGAGATTCACAAAGCTTTTTCTATCCCATTGAATTGAGTGGGCCACAACTTTGGCATAAAAGTAGAAATGATTTTCTATTAAATCTGATCTGGTTTTTTTATGCGTCATTATAAAGGGCCGCCCATGATTCCTTGATTTTTGATTCTATTTATTTTATTTATTAATGTCACGCTCTATTGGAATATTCTTTTTCTGATTGAGTAATTCAAAATGCTTGAAGACACCGACTAAATGGATGTAAATTTATGTTCAGTCAATTGTTTGATGCGCGTAACAGTGAATTTCATTGAATGCCTGTATACTGAACCGAAAAATAAGAAAAATAATTGTTGAACGCTTTGGACATTCATTTTTGCCTATAAACTTTGTCATGTCGTTTTGCGCTGAAATGAAATTTTGAACAGTGTGAAATGTAAACTAAACTTCAAATTGACAGATCATAAACGACAATCGACAGCGGAATGTTGGATCGTGCTCAATGGATTTTTATCATTTGAACGGTATTTTTTTGAAGTTGAAAAACGTTCTTAATGGAAACAAACACAAACATTGAACAAAACATAACATAATTCTAGATTCTAGAATTTTAAAATTGACGCAATCAAATGTATTTTCGATGCAATTTAATTCTTTATCGAAATTTTATTGAGAAACCTACATCCACATTTCCGATTGATATTGCCTGAAGTGCCATTTATAAAGGCAAAAAATTGCAAAAAGAGAAAAAAACCCTTAATTAATATAATTGAAGCTTAGATACAATACGCAGCTATCAACGTCAAAATCCATTTTTTATTGTATGTAATGTTCTCTTTTTTTTTTTTTTTTTGTAACTTACATCTAATGAACACTTACCGACTTTTTAGTCGAATAACTTTAATAACATTTCGTGCTAATCTTGTTTTAATGTAATAATCCAGTTTTTCCTTTAGTTCACTTTTTGTGCTGCTATCATCAACCAAAATAATTTCCTTCAACAAACGTCGATCAACCGTATTCAAAACACTATGTACCGTCCGAACCAATACCGAATATGGTTCATTGTAAAAAATAATAACAACACTTGTGGTTGGTAAATCATTTAAATTAAAATGATGATCGCGACACAATGGATTTCGGGCATCATCTAATGTTCGATTGTAGCTCAAATGTTCGCTCAATTCTTCGTTTAATGCAATTTTCGTCAATTGATGTTCGCCAATATCTTTAGCAACTGGATCGGTAAGTGTTGCTTTACGGCCCATATCACCTAGACCATGCACTTGCTTTGCTAAATCGGCTTTTATCCATTGTTCGTATATTTTGGTGTCATCATAATCATTGTGATGTTGTCGATGTTTTGAATATGCGCTCACGACATCCGCCCCGGGCAATGGTTGATATTCAAAATTTGTCGATTCAACGCCATTATCATTGCCATTATATTCACTCACCAATTTGCCCGCAATCAATTTTCGATTGTTATTATTGGAATGAAAATCATTGGATGGATCCACATTTTCAGAGTTATTTGTTATGAATTTTATATAAAATATAAATGTACCGAATACCAAACTGAGAAATAGTAATTTTTTTGTAAGCGATCCAATAGCTGGCACTCCGCGTAAATGCATTATTTCTGGAAGACTGTGTTCACATTTACCCGAATTGAGAAATAGGATTTGAACTTTTGTCTTTCAATCGGGTCGAGTTAATTGCTTTGCATTAATTTTTTTTTTTTTTTTTCAATTTTTTTCAATGGATTTTTCTGCTTTGACGAATGGTTCATTGATTGCTGTTGATGTTGTTATTGCTGTTGTTATTAGTATTCAAAACATCCAAAATCGTTGGTATGCTGCTGTAAATTTACAATTAACCGCCCAAAATGTGAGTATTTGTTTAAATGCATGAATGCTGCGATCAACTTCAAACTTCGTCGTATAGGAACTTTGTGTTGAGTGATTTTGTTTTTCTCTTTCGCTCGCCAATTTCACACGATATGATGTAATTCTGGTTTGGTGCGAAAAACAACGATAGCATTGATTCACATTCAAAATTTGACACACATTTTTCCTTAATTTTATTTTGATCGAAGAATCAAATTCAGCAATGACAGCGTATGAACGAAACTAAACGAAACAAATATGCAAAACGATGGTACCAAATCAATTAAAATGAATTTGTCTTGTGATTCACAAATGAACATAAAATGACAAACAATGATCCAAAATTGATGAAAGAATTTTATATCGATATTCTTATTCTTTGTTGTTTCATGGCACAAACTACTACGGTCACTGATCGCTGGTGCGGTAATACATTGAGTCGTTATCCACTTTGATCATTCTACCCACTGTTTTGTTTTAACATTTTCGTTCAGCTCTTGCTTTTGCTCATGCTCTTCATATTCCGTCCACTTCTTCAGGTTGTGAATATTATTAAATTGTATTTGTTAGAGCGGCTTTCGCTACGTGTAGCTGTTGCTGGTTGCTGCTACCACAAACAAATTTTTTTCATATGTTTTGATTTTATTGATGACTTTGCTGTGGTTATGATTGTTGCTGTTGCTGTCAACCTCAAAACCAGCAACTGAAACCGAATCGTATGTTATCAATCTAATGTATTTGATTAGTATTGAATGTTAAAAATATTGAATATTTTCCAATGAACTAACTGTTGACAGCTTTAATGTATGTATATGTACATATTATTCTCACACAATAACATCTGTCAGTATTTTATTCACTGATTAAATAAATCACTCGAAATGTCAAAACAGTGTTCTCTCTTCATTGCAGCTTAAGTACATTAGATTAAGAACATTTCAATTTGAAAAGTACTCAACATAAAATCACCTTCGATCATCATTACTACAAACTGTTTTAGATGAATGTGAAAATATAAAACATAAATATAACTTGTCGTTCGTATATTTGAAAACTATTCAACACAACGGCTCGATATAGAATTGTATTGCTTCTGAAAAAATCCAAATCACGAGTAAGTATGGAAAGTTTTTGAAAGCTTAAATCACTGCCAATGTTTGCTGTGATATTTGTACACAACACACTGCGGCGCTACCACCGATATAAAGTTTTCGCACGTAATTCGATTTGAATTTCAACGGAAATAAATTCAACCGAATGTTAAGAAAGGAAAAGATCAAAAAGAGAAGGATTTCCACTTATTTTTTGATTATATTTAATCATTTTTGTTTTCATATGAAAAGTGTGATCATCGTTAAAATCAAATTCAATTTATGTATTGTGCAGTAGCAAAGCATCTGCGAACAGGATATTTCCAGTGCGGTGCAAATAAAACGATGCATTTTAAATTTTAATCTATATATTAGTTGGTCGATTTAGTTAAAAAAAATGATATGTGCATCAAATTGATGCAGGTCTTATTGCAAACCGAACTCAGAATTAATTTGTTGTGGAAGTGGAATGATGTGTACCGCCGCTTTGATGCAGAATTTATTTGTTATGCTCAATAAAAATTGATATATTTGTATGGCGAACAAATAGAGTAAGAAAACAGGACAGAATTCGGATGTACCGAATTCACTAATATACACCCGAGGTTGTACCAAACAATTATCGTATCCACTAAAAGTTGTTCACAAATTTGTTCAAAATATGGAGAAAAACAGAAACAAAAATAAATTTAACGAAAATAAGAATGCACTTCTGGTGCATAAAAAGCGGAGAAGAGAAAGGAATGTTGTGTAAACCAGACACACATAACGCAAAAATGTATCTAAACATTTTGCACTTTGCTACTCATTGAAAGGATCAACCAGAAAATGAAAGTGGAATAGAATGTTAACGTAAAAAGAACAAAAAATTTTGAAAACGAAAATCTTTCAACGCTATTAAATGCACAACGTTAGCCAAGCGTTTAATAAGTCGTTAATTTTCACAGTTTGTATATCATGTGTGATGATAATACATATATAATATACAGGGCTGGGCAAAACGCACTCGCAATTCGCAACTCGCACGGCTGTTCGCAATTCATAGTTGATGCGAATGCGACTGCGAACAAAAAAAAAAATAAAAAAAAAAGAAATCGGTCGCCTATTGCGAGTTCGAGTTTTCGCCTTCGCAATTTGGCCCATCCCTGATATATATGTTTAACCAGATAAATTGTAACTCTTGAATGTTGATGTTCGTTACACATGTGTGATTTTGTCAATGTGATATAAATATGATGTAATTTATGGTTAGAATAAAATTACTGACTCCCAAACGACATAAGATACACAAGGAGATGACTTGATTTAATTCCTTTTTTTTTCTCTCTTCATTTCATTCCAATTACGATTATGTTTCAAAGCAGAAAGCTAAATCAAATAAATTTCGGATCGAAAATTGATGAAGATAATTTAATTATTTTGATGGCAAATCGTTTAAAATTCGGAACCACATATTTTCGGCAATTTGTTTTCATTTTATCGAATGATGTTATGAAATTGATGCAATAATTGCCGTGTGCATTCAACATTGAGTATGCGGTTCGGTTTTTTCTTTCGGTTCATTTGTTTTCAAATTGTTTTTCGGGATTATTGTGTTGGGAAACAAGTAGGCGTTAAAGTTTCCCCATGAATATTGAATGCATGACATTTTGCCCCATGCTGATTACCGTTGCATTGGCGAAAAGGGTTGACAATGATAAATACCATGCGTGGTCTATCATGCCAACCATCTCATAATTTTTAACAATGCACTTGTTCGTCGGTTGATACTAATCAAACTAATACACCTGAATCCCAACTACAAACACCGTAATTGATATGTTCGAACATAATTTTCCTCAAACGACAAACGACAAATTAAATTGGAATATCCATTGGTTTTATTTCCCTCAATTACAAACTATTCACTATCCATTATCCACATAGCATATTCCATGTATGTATAATCGTTAGTTGAACTTATCGACAGCAATAATTATCGATAATCAATTATCATGAAATAATAGACTATCAAAAGTGCAATTTAATATTTAATTTGATATTTACATAAACAGAAAATTAGTCATCGAAGTCATCGAATCGATATTTCAGTAGTCCACCCGCTTCGGTTTTAGATTCGAAAATAGTAATTTAATGTTTTCTCGATATCTTTTCTTTATTTATTTATTTTTTTTTTTGGGACAGTCATTGAATATGAATTTTAAATGAATGTTATTCAATAGAAACCAAAAAAATTGACTTTGAATTGTTTTCGTATGAGGAAAATGTTGTGTGGGCAAAAACAGTCTATGATCAAAACCAAAATCGATGAATAATGCAATAAGTTTCTGGGGGAAATATTGCGAGATGAACGATAATAAAAAAGAAAAGAATAGTAGTGACCAGTCAGCCAACATGGCTCTTGTTGATTATTTTTTTATTCTGTTCCTTCTCTTCGTTTTTGCTATGATATCTTTGCTTTGTCGTAATCTTGATTTGGATTCTTTAAACCAATTGCACGGAAGGGGCCGTCCTTCGTTGATATTATAGTCGAATACAACGATTATTTCATGATATGCGCACGCTTCAAAAATATTTATTCCTGCGAATCGTCAATATGAATTAAAATTGTTATGATAAAAACGTTGTACGAATAGCTGTGGCATTTGGAGTGTGTTCATTATTCATTCTTTTATAGTCAAAATTCTTTCACTTTATACACTATTTGTTTTTTTTTTCGCTTGATAACATTCAATGAAGCCTTCGATTGGCCAGGCCAACTAATGATTCGGATTCAATTGCCCTTAACGATTTCGCTTATTTCTTTTTGTGTATGGAGTACCTATTTTGTTATAGAAGAGTCTATTTTTGCTGATTTATAAGAATTCGTTTCTAATTGGGTAAGCCAATATAAATCAGAAGTCAACGGCTTGTGATTTCGAAATTTTGTATGATGTCAATTTAGAAATGAATACTTTAAAACTAATGCAATTTAACCGATGACAAATTAGACAAATTATACAACGTATGATCATAACAGCAAAAATAATTAACAAAATTCAATAAACTGTTGATTTTTAATTGAAGAATTTATCTTTTTTTTTTTCAAATTTGTCATTAATTACTCGTGAAAAAAAAATTTCATAGTACACAGCATGCCATGAATTATTTCGATGTTGTTCATTCTTCATTCCTCGATCAGAATAATAATAATAATAATATGTAATATGAATCGTCAATTAGAATTGAGCCGAAACTGTGTAGCGCCCTCCCCTCTTCATTCATTGGAAAGAAAATTTGTCAACGCAATACATGCAATCTATACCGCCGTACGCATAGACTTGCTCTTTTTTTCAGTATCCGTTTGTAAGTCATAGCGATAGGATGTGAGCGCATCAGGAGGAGATTTTTGTGTGAAATAATCCTTGATCGATAGATTTGATTACGTGATTGATTTTATCTATTTTGATTTTTGAATATTGAATTTGTGAACGTAATAGAACACAACAAGATAACATTTAACATTTCCAGACAATTCAAAATTGTGTGAACTAAATTTCGGGTTAGTAAAATAGAAATTTGTGGCAATTATAAAACTATAAAGACACATAATCGAAATGGAGCAGCCGGCATCAGAAACAAATCAACCGACTGATATGACCGCATCACAAATAGCAAAATGTCCAAAATCCTTTTCGATCGAAAGCATTATATCGACAAAAAGTAAAAATGATTTGGATGTTTCCATCGATTCAAGGAGTATGCAAAACGGTGAAAAAAATTCAGGAAATCCATTTGCATCATCATTTTGTTTTCCACCAAATGTATCGATGACATCCGCATCTGCTACATCCATTTACAATCCATGGATTCATAATTATTTTTTGCAACAGCAAATATTACCGGAAAATGTATTCGAAATGATGCAATTCGGTTCAACGAATCATGCGATGATCAAAGAAAAATTCGATGAATTATTTGCAAACAATTCGACGTCTTCAATTGAAAATCGTTTATTTTCCCACATGGAAACGGATCGAAATGTTTCGGCGTTGCCGCCGCGTTTTATTGAACAATATTTTGGTGGTAGTGGCACCAATCGAAATCTATCAAGTGATTATTACAAACAATTAAACAGTTATGGCAATATTTTACCACGAGGTAATTCGGACAATATTGATGCATACAAAAATCGAATCGATACAAGTGAAGAAAATCCAAATAATGTTGATGAAATCAAATCCAAATATAATTATGAAAATAATGAAAAAAATTGTGAATATGATAACAGTATCAGAAATGATGACAGCGGCCCAGATGAAAATGTGGACGATGAATTAGATAGTGATTGTAATAGTGAAATCAGCTTGGATATGTCACCCGACGGTGATAATAATACCCAAGGTTTGAACGAAAAGATTTTCAATGATCGAATATTTGATCGCATCAAATTTATGGTTCGAATTCCATTCAATTTCAGATCAATTCGATAGTGAATGTTCAGGCGAAGAAAATGGCAGCGGATCAACGTCAAATCGATCGAATTCCAAACATAATTCAAAATCAAGACGTCGACGAACTGCTTTCACATCGGAACAATTATTGGAGTTGGAAAGAGAATTTCATGCAAAAAAATATTTGAGCCTTACCGAACGAAGTCAAATAGCAACTACTCTCAAATTGAGCGAAGTCCAAGTAATATTCTTTTTCATAAAATTTTATGCTTTGCTTTTTTTTTCTTCTTCTTCTTCTTCTTCCATATGCTTTTTCAATTGGCTTGAAATGAAATCATAATCGGTCGCTTAATGCATTCTTTTCCCATTTTCAATTCGAACAAAAAGGTGAAAATTTGGTTTCAAAATCGTCGAGCAAAATGGAAAAGAGTCAAGGCCGGTCTGACATCGCACGGTATCAATCGAAATGCATCAATTAATGGATCCGGAACGGCAACCAAAATAGTCGTACCAATTCCAGTTCATGTTAATCGATTTGCCGTACGATCACAACATCAACATATGGAGAAAATGGCATTATCGGGACCGAAAGCGATTCTTGGTAAAAATATTGGCGACAATAATTTTGAAAAAATTGGTGGCTTTGAACGATTCAATATTTTGCAAAATTCCATTAAATTGGATCAGAAAAATTTTATACCAAGTACTTGAAAGTTTCGGTATATTTCAATGAAATTGTAATTAGCAACAGTTATTGATAAGATCGTTTAATTAATTATCATTGTCGTTTTCTTTTTGTGGACGCATAAAAAAAAAACAAACAAACAAACGAACAAACAAATTTAATAATGAGCTATAAATGATTAACGTTTCTGATCATATATTTTAGTGCAAAGAATTAATGTGAACAGTACACAGTCCAAAAGAACAATTTAACAAGAATAGTGATAGATTTAATTGAAAATGGTTTTATTTGAAACAAAGCTTCTTTGGCGATTTTTCACAAAGGGAACCAAACAAGTCAATTTCATAGTAGTTTCTTTGGGCCAAACCAAAACAAATGAAAAATAAGAAATAAAAAATAAATGATTCCTCGAAAACAAGAGAAGGAAAAAAAACAAAAATCTAAATGTTTGATTTAAAACCTCGAAAAATCAATTTGTGAATATTATTGGCCGATCTCATTCAGCTGTGACGGAGTTTGTACTTTCACAAATTGAAAACTATTTAACCAATTCCAATTTGTCAGCTTCTACATTACATATTCATCCTTTAAGTTTGAATTATGTGCATTGTGCATAGACCGCAGCCAAGATTTGTGATTTATGATGCATGTATCAAAAGACAATTCATTTTTTAAAGTTCTGGGTTTCGAATGATATTAATAATAATAATGTAATAATAAACGGGAAATCTTCAAGAATCAATTCATAAATGCCATTTGTGGTCGGAAAAGTGTGTGTGTGTGTGTGTCGGTGTGCATGAATTCAAGCAAAAAGTTCTCTTTGAACAATTTTCATTTGACAAACGGCCGGGCTGACAATGTATGGAATTCAAAATCGGAAAATAAAGTAAATATAAATGCGTATCATAAAAAGATTGCTCATTTAAGAGCATAACAAACAAAACACTTTTGTTGATATGTTTGAAGGCGTGTCGCTAACATAATAAATTGCTTTACGCTTGCATATGTCCGGGTACGAGCAATATAAGCAGCACTGAATACTGTATATGCATTTATTAGTCTTCAAAAGGAACCATCATACGAAGGAGAGTTAGAGAAAAATGAAAAAAATGAGGATAAAAAAAAAACAACTACCAAATAAACGGCGTAATGTATGTGGTGTCGTCTGATTTGTTTTATAACAATGATTTTGGTTACAGTTACAGTTAGTAAAAGGGGATTTTTTAGCCAAAAAGCAATAGCAAAAGCAAAAAATAAAAAGAAGAGAAAATTATTTGAAATAATCGAATTAACAATAATTACATGAAAATTTGAAATGAAATCTAATAAAATGCCTCAAATAATCCAACTAAACAATTGGTAAACGGCAGTTCTTAAGCTCTTGTGATTTGTAAGCGAAATATATTAATGATAAAGGGGAGTATTACAATCACGACTCATAGCCCAAAATCGCTCATTTTAATCAAATCATATTCAGAACTCAAACACCAAATGACTTTTGCGTCTTTTCTCCTATGTTGTGTCGTATAAAGTCATTGAAATAACAACGAATAATTCCAAATTCCATCTGATTGTCCAAGGGCTGCACACATTACGCATTCCAACCAAGGGAAGGAAAGAGCTAGAGAAAATGGAACGTTTAGCGATTAAGTACATGCACGTTTTCGTATATACACTTAATGTGACCGTAATCATCTCGATTATTGTCCCTCACATTATGTTTCATCATTTAATGTGCAATAGGCGTGCTCCTTTAGCAAAATCCATAGAAATCCAACAATGCACTCGCCAAACAATAAAAAAAAAAAGAAAAAGAAATGAAAAGAGAGCAGGAAAAATAAGCGAGACAAATAATAAGGACACATCTTTGAATGGTTGAACAGATGAAATTGAATTGGAATCAACATTTATTAAAAACATGACATAAAATATGACTAATAAAATAATGCAAAGGTAACAATGTAACATCAGAATAGAGTAACAGAGAACGAATAATAAATGGTAGAACGAGAAATGCATATGAAATGTCAACTGAAGCGATTAAACGACCGAATATTAATTGTTTGTAAATCAGGGTGCGAATACAGGCGTGAGACACCTGGATATTTGGAATTTATTCACGTCAATCTTGCAATCAGAATTATGACTTCCCTTTGACTGAGTGTGCGAACGATCGAACATGGACTTTAGCTCAGCAATTCTCAAATTGTATTTTGCAATAATATAATACAATACATTATATTGTTGTAATTGTAGTTTTCACTTTTCAATTTAAGATAAAATTGCTTTTTTGTTTTCCTTTTTTTTTTCGTTGCGTTTTCATGTTAAACAAATCGATTTGCTCATTTGATTCGTTAGCATTCATGAGTGTTTGTTGAAAAAATTGGGCATAAGAACCGATAAATCGCCTCTTAACGGAATGGAAAACCATGAAATTGGCTTGATTCGTTTCGGTACTCTTTTTGAAGTGACAAATTAACATTATGAAATTATTTCTAGATGAATTTTTCGTCATTTGTTGCTATGATCCATTTAACGATCGAACAGAAAACAAGAAACAATCGTACATATGTACAATGTACAATGTACACGTTATACAATAGTTAACTTAAATGCAGATCGGGATTAGAATATTTTGAACATATGTAAATGGTTGCCATCGGCCCGACATAGCCGCTCATCTCGCTTTCTGCTCATGACCCGTAATAGTTATTGCTGGCAATTACTGCAATAGGAAAATTCTTGTATGGATTCGCTTCGACCCATTGGAATATACAATGTGGTTCGACAATTCAACGATACACAGCCATCAGATGGAAATGATGAAATAAATCGTATCATAACATAGACTCGAAAAAAGAATTCTTTCTTTAAAATTATTCAAATAGTTTGGAATTTTTGTAATTAAATAAATTCCCATCACGCACCCAATGTTTAAATTTCGATTAATTTATTAATCGGTAAATATGCACATAATGTGCTTGTAATGTAATCGGCAAGTGCCGGTTACAATACAACAAACTTTGTTAGAAGAATCACCGCTACAAATTTAAAGTCAAATAGTCATGTCGATTGACCGGAAAATCATTATTCTTTCGTCCGAAAATTTCGACAGAATAAAAAAAAAATACCAATTTATTATTCAAATACGCCAGTCTAGCACTCGCCAAAGCCTTATGACGGTCATCTTCAAACATACGCACATACGCATTTTAACAATCGAAATATCAAATTTCTAAGGTAATGCTTAATAAATAATTGTTCAGTCAGACATTGAGCGCTCCACCTCGATGAATTTGAGCCAATGTGCTGCAGCATGTCTAAACGTGTGTTCAATAAACAAAAAAATTGTAATGTGAAAATTGCTGCTGTTCTTTCCTGTAATAATTGATTGAAAATTGAATCACGAATTGTCATATTATTGACACTGTCGTCTGCTGATCAATCATCATCATAAATAAATATATCTGGCATTTTTTTTTTCAATGCTGTGCTCAATGTATGCTTAATTCTTTTCTTCGCGCCTTCTATCTCTTTCCCTCTCTTTTGTTCTCGCTCTTTTGATTTTTATCTATGCCAAAGTTTTGTATTTGATGTTGTCGACACGTACTTTACCACCGAAATAAAGAACTGAATGGAACGTATATTTTTCGATAGAAATGAAATGCCCGAAAAAAAAATGAAAGAAAGAGAGAAAGGGAAAAAAATTACAGAATATGACATAAACAACATAAACATATTCGTTTATGATGCGAAAAGAGAATTTTTGACTGATTGGTCGAATTGTTTCGATGGATTTTGATGATTGAACGAAAAACAACTTTGTTTGACATGCACCATTCAGTGCATAATAATAACAAACGTTTTTTTTTATGCACTTCTATGAAATCATTGATTTAAACAGCACGTTTACCATGTTTCGAATATGCCGTCGGTATGAACAAAAGAATCGATCGAAAAAAAAAATAAAAAAAATTACAAATGAATTTGCACGTGATATTTGATTCTTATATTTTATTGTTTTTCAGTTAGTTAATCGAAACGACGAATTGTTGATATTTCGATTGAAGCATCGCAGTTCACACTAAATGACTTGATATTTCATTGGAACTATAGCCATTTCACAGTGTGATCATGAATGTCCATACGCATAATTTGCACACTTATCGGAAAAATGAATGAATAATTGAATTAGTTTTCCCAGCTCCCGACACGTGATTGCTCAAACCACAACAAACTTAATGGCTTGAAGGACATTGTGGGAATATGGTGAGGAACGAAAAATAAGAGAAATAGTTAAAAATCGTTCTAGCAAAAGTGCAAATGCACAAAATAAACTAGCGATGAAATACCGCCTTCGGAATGGCGAATCCACAAAAATAAACAAGGGTCCGTTGATGAACGTCGTTTGGTTTTTTTTTTACAGATCAGCATCGGCCGAAAGTATTGGGAAAACATGCTGAGCAGTTATAAATTCTATAGAGTGTATGATTGCAAGCATAAAACCGAATTTCATAAAAAAGACCAAACCAGACCAAAAAAAAAACACACACACAAAACTAAATCAGTTCCACCCACAACGATGCAAAATGAAATTGCTTTGAATCAATTGCATTGTTGAAAGTTTATGGTATGGATGGCACTCGGGATGAAAATAAACAATAGCAAAAAAAAATTATAATGCAATGTTTCAGTTATTTGTACATGGCATGGATCGCCAAACATTGAAATATAGATTCACCCAATTCATAGATGGATAACGATATCTCGAAATGGCCTCTTTGCTAGGAATTGAATGAAAACTATATAATTTACGACAATCCATATGACTTTTCCATACTAAAAATGTATCATCAGCGCGGGCAAAGGACCTAAGTGAAAATGGGTTGGAAAGTAAATCTCAGAAAAAATATTCTTACAGTGATGAAGCGTATTCCATCCGTAAAGTTTAACCGAAAAGCGAAAAAATAATTCGATGTTGCGTTTGCATTATTGATACAATTAGATGTGAATTGAGTGAATGAAGACTCATCAACCGTTTTGTCAATGGCTTTTCAGATGCAATACTCAGCAAGAGCGGAAAAAAAATACATACACCAGTATTCAGTATCTTGTACTGATAATAAATGAAACAATATTGAGTCAGCAAAAAGTTAATTTGATACGTTACATTTTTACCGCTTACGAGGAGATCAATTTGTTTGGTTGATGTGAAAAAGGCGTTTCAACATCTGATTGACCCAAAAATTATTCGAATGGCTCAATGGACGTCAAAGCAATTTATTGCAAGAAATGCCAAAGACACTGTCAATTGTATAACAAACATTGGCTATAAATTCCCTTGTATATGCAACAGAAATCACACAAACCATTTGGAGTTTGAAGGTTGTAGAGAGCACTATTCTAGAGTTGATTTAATGAAATGCTGATTTTAGTTTCGAATTTTTTGCCTTCACAAATTTAATTCTTCCCTAAAGCTATAACCATTGAATTTAATTTTATATTTTCAATTAATCAGCAAAGGTGTTAGAACAGAATTTTCTTCTTTTTTTTTTCAATTCAAGAACAAGTCTAGTGGGGGAAATAATTTTGGCGACAAAAAAATTAGTTTTTAAAAAATATATTAATTTATGAGAATTTTATTTCCATCTTTTTTGGATTCACTTTGAACTAATCTTAAATACATTACAGAAATGTTTTTCAGAAAACATTTTATAGATTCAGATTTTCACTTATTTTTTTTTTTTTTAATTTTGTCGACACAAAAAGTTTGGTTAATGAAATATGGCTTCTTCTGGATGATTCCGTTTAATATTCGGTCCATTTCCCCTGGCGTCATGCATTATATTGTTAATTTTTGGTAGCAAATTTTTAGTATTCAGAACTGTTTTCGGATAGTTTTTAGGACATCAGTTTAATTTGGAGCGATGAGATGCGTGGAACAAGTCAATTTTACTCATGGTACAATTTACACATAACCTCACAAAACTCGTAATTTGTTATTTTAGTCATTCGTTTTCAATGATATTTTATTTTCTTCTTCTATTAAAATGTGCTGCAATATGATCGAATATGTTGGCGTAGTGGAATTTCATTCAGATATTGTGATGTTATTGCAAAATAAGCTGACATACTAAAATCGCTAAAATATTATTTTCATCTGATGATCTAATTAAACTCCTTTATAATCTTTCTCTATTGCCTAATAATACGTGCAACATATATCAGGTCTCCAAAGATCAACCTGCCCACTAACGTTGGTTTTCGATTCAAAGCTGATATTAAATTTATGATGATTCTTTTCCAACTATTTAATCGCAAAGGATAATTCAATTAGTTTTTTCCGAATTATTATTTTAGTTGTTTCAATGATTAAAATTAACGATTAACTTAACAGAAAAAACAATTAAATTGTAATTGTAATGTATGGAAACAAGCGTATGTAATATCATAGTCGATCATCACAAGATTATCAAAATAATTTTTATAAAAACATTTTTTGTATCATTCTGTTTTCCATGAATCCCATTTTGAGTTCGCCTCATTCGCTAATTCGCGCCAATTTTCTTTTGATTAATGTTTTGCCAATATCTGAACCATTAGCATCCCAAAAATCTGCTTCAATTTCAACTTTGTTTTCATTTATCTGATTGATGCCGACAACTTTGCCTGATAATTTTTTAGGGATCAATACTGTTTGCATTCCTTGAATGACATCCATATCATTTGTCTTACACGGTTCGATGCCATGAATTCGAAAAAAAATGCCAAATGGTGGATATTCATTTAATGTTTGATCGTATTCAAATAAACCACATTTTTTTGCTTTTTGACACAATCCATAGTCAATGAAATATATTTTCACGGATCCTGGATCCATACGATTCAAAACAACAGCTCGACAAACTTCTGATCCATATTTCACCAGCACCTTGTCACCCACTTGAGGGAGTTTTTTTATTTTGATCAGATCCAATTTTGCAATGACTTTTTTACACATTTTATACAAAATGAACCGATTGCCATTTGTTTGAAATCCACAAAACTGATGTACGTCTTGTATAAATGTTGCTTTGACGATAATATCAGTACCGATATCCAAATTAGGATCCGCAAACATCGATACAAGCAATTTTTCTTTTGTTGGATCAATTTCTCTGATATTGGGAATACTATTCAGTAGGGCTCTTAGCTCTGGCCAATCTTTGTCAGAAAGGCCATACATTTTACCTAGAATATCCTTTTTGTTGGACATAGTGACGCGTTTGATGCACAGAAAAGGAATTTTTTTTTCTCAATATTTCATGAAACTTGGATGTTGGCTGCTTAATTGATTAAAATATTTTATTGTTCAATGAACGACATTTACAAGATTCACACAAACACAAATAAAATTCGATCAATTAATTGGTATTTGATTAAAAAAATCGTCTATATTCTGTTAAAGTTAGATGCGACATAAAGTTTTTACCGCTGCTCAGTGACATTTGTCAACCTAATTTAACTTTCATTATTATTCGCTCTGTTATTATTTTTATTGTGTTAAAGAAGAAGTGTCAAACGATGCAGTTCCAAAAACTATGCAAATCTTAAGTCACTCAATTCACAATTTCATTCATCCAACACTATTTTATATCACACAATGAAATATGATATGTGTGTGTATTTAGCAGTTCAGCCAGTATTTGAATCACGAATATTTTGATAGGCGGCGATGATTAAACGTTGAATGTGAATTGTCATAAGCATCAATCATTTTTCAAATGAAAATATTCAGCTAAAATATTTATCGCTTCAACAAATTTTATACAAATTTCATATTTCATATTCTCCGTGCAATAGAATGGACAATAACAATGACTTGAAATGATATTCAGAATTTGTGAATATCTGACAGCAATTGAGCCAAATCAAATCAAATCAAACCAAGAAGATGAAAGAAAGAAAAAAAAATGAAAAATAAAATAATGATTCTGAAGGAGATAGAGCGAGAAATATATGGAATTGAGTATAACAGCGTTAAATTTCATATCGTTCAAATGTTTCAAACAGGGGTATGCACACTGTGCAGTGTGCACATGCACACAAAACACTAAACACAAATACATTACGTAAAATATAATTCGTTCCGCCTCTCAAAATAACACGACAATCGAATTAGAGCGCATTTTGTTAAACTGTAATTGATTCTAAACGACTTCAATCAAAATTACCCTCTGAATAATTAATGAAGTATTAATATAATATGCCATTGAGTTATTGTTATCCAGTTGTGTATATTTTGTTGACGCCAACACCATCAACCATACCATCAGCACACAATCACAAATACAAGCGCAAAGAAGACGGACCACACTTTATGCATTCGAACGTTAAACGAGCAATCGTATGTCATGAAATATGAATATGATTGAATTTTTGTTACAGAAAAACATCATCATCGTTGTCGTCGTTGTCGTCGACGTTGACGTCGTCATCAAAATTATTGTTGTTGTTGTTGTTGTTGATTTGCATTGTTCTTTTTGCTATTTTCCTCTTTCTACAAAATAACATCAACTCTTGATGTCGCTGAATGCATAAGTCAAATGGTTTTTAACATTTGCCGTTTCTTTTTTGCGCTCATTCGAAAACCAAGCAATGAGATGATAATCAAATTAAATGACAAGCGACAGCACACATTTTACGCCACAAATTATTTTCTGACTTTTGTTATAATTTTTCAACATAAATCTTTCATTCGAAAGCATTATGATAATAAATATTGGTATGTACGTCGTTTACTTTGTTATAGAAAACGGAAAGCATTGAGCATTAATCTGTAATTGTGTTGGGACTGCATTAGAGTTGCCCCATTTCATTTTGGTATATATTTTTCACACTGATGCCCTTTTATTATATACCAAACATTGGATTTCTCTTTGCATCAACAATGAACATTTAATGCACAAAGTCCCTAATCGAACAAACTTTAAATTAAATGCGATGAATAATGAAGTCCGAATTCGTGGTCCTCCAAACGAAACTGATTACCATCATCATCATTATCAACTTCGTTGTTATTCGTTATGAGTGATGAGTGATGATCAATTGATGTATTCTAGAAGCTGAAAGCTGCAAGTAAAACAAAATTCAAATGCAAATAAGCTCTTTGTTATTTTTCAGTAGTTTTTTTTTTCATTTTTATTTGATACGTTTCAACAATTTATGCTTTCCATCGTTGTAAATATGTATCCCGATAAAGAAGAATTTTCATTGTTTCATGAGATTCACCGGAAACAAAACATGAGCATTTAAAGTGTTTGCTATTTCGTTTTTTTTTTTCATTAGTTTTAAAATGTTTGTTTCATCAAAAGAATTGTTTCTCTTTCATACTATTTTTTCCGTTCTTATGCCCATTTAGATATTTACATAAAATGTCACATTTCCTTTAATTAATTGATCTTCTACAATACCGTCTGCAAATTACAACAATTTCATTCTTAAGCTAAAATTTTAATGAGTAAGAATGCACCATTGCCTCTTCATCTCATTCCCTTCTTCTTCTTTCTGTATATTCAATATTGCATTAACAGACGACTCATTCAGTGGTCAGTTATATTATACGGTTTGATCTCTCAATTATTATTATCATTCATTATGATATGGATTTGAGCTGAAAAACTTAATCGATTTTGCCCTATATCGAATCGAGTGGAAATTGGGCACGGGTTTCTGGCGATAGTTTTTCATTTGCAATATTAAAATAATTGATAATTGTTTTGATTGCTTCGTTTGTCCGGTGTCCGGGAAAATCATGTTTATATTTTTTTATATTATTATATCACTTTTGATGTTTTCCTTTTTCAATATCAGGCTAGACGCTTAAAAATTGAATGATTAATGGTTGTTCAACAAGAACCTAATCTATTGCAATTGTTTTTAATTAACATAATAATAATAAAAATAATAATAATAATAATAATAATAATAATAATATTAATAAAAATATAATTAATATATTCAATGCTACCGAATGTTTTAATTCTTGGCGGTGCATTCATTCGATAATGACATAAATACCAATTCGAATCCAACAAATGAAAGGGCAAAAAAAAATTATTTGTTCAAAAATTGTTTTTCCGTGTTGCCCATAGATAAAATTTCAAACGATTGTCTCTGACCGATAACAAGTGGATAGCTATTTTTTTAAATTTTTTTTCTTTTCGTAAAATTTGCTATAATAGAAAAAATAAAATGCATACATAAAATGACAAAAAAGCACGTCTTGTGATTTTGATGGTCTCGTTTTGTTCTTTCTCTCTCTCTCTCTC